>JANHJO010002059.1:84987-101216 GCA_032468235.1 Pseudoxyrhopus heterurus | reverse complement strand
AGAATAGAACTACAAGTGAAGAATTATTAAAGCTTTGAATGCTACACTAAATTTATACTACATTGTTTAGCATAAAATATTGAACATGAAAGATCCATAGTGAATCTGTGAACATGGATATTGCCCTCATTCCCTCTTGCAGTTAAAAGGTTTTCAGAAGTTTAATAAAAAGGAATAGTACTTTATTACATCATCTAAAGCAACACATTGTGAAGACTTTGTTTAACATCAAAGCAAGGCAAGTTCAAATTATTTAATATATAGTAGTCTGTTGAAATAATATTTAGAACTTCTCTTAGATGACCTTAAAACGTTAATGAAGTTTTTAGAGGAGAAGAAAATGGATTGACTCTTTGTATGTGTTTTATGCATGTTATATTAAACCAAGGCTGCATTCATTTATAATGCTAAGCCATACAGGGTGGTTCACCTTTTATTTGAAAAGCAAACAAGCATTAGTGGTAGGTATGGAAATAAATACTTTGCAAAATGAAACAGATATCATCTAGCTATAGGTGGCATTCAATCAACTCAACTTTGGAAGCACAACAAAGATATAATAGCAGTTGAATTCATCTATTTATTTTTTAAATTACATTTTTTCAGTAATAGGTAGACAACAAGATTCAGTAGTAATTTCAAAGAAAACAAGACAGCCAACCTGTTTTCAGATTCCCCTTAAATGATTATAAAGGATATCACTGACTTCCATAATAAACAGAAGGGCGACTCTTACCTTTAGGGCACTGCAAATTGCTGATATAATATTTTGCTGTATTATCTGCTGCCGTGATCCTTTGGTTTGTTTTACGGATGCCAATAACTGTTCCAGCACTTGCAGCCTTAAACACATAAAAAGTCAAAAGGAAATGGAATAATGAGCCTTTCTCCCATTTCCTATACTGTAGAGGCTTCTGTGTCATATACTGTAAAGTCTATATAATGGCTCAACAAGATGTTTATTTCTTAGTGTTAATCTCTAAATTCTCTCTTAATATTTGTCTATATTTTTTTGTCAAGTCTATAGTTGCTTCTCAAAAACATCCAAACAACTACTGTGGCACACATACAGTATATTTCAGTGTGTTTCTTATACCTCTAATTCAGGGATTTGTGGCTTGAGGGAACTAAGAAAAACCCGGGAAATATGTCATAGCTTTCTAAAAAAAAAAACCCACACATGTTGATAAAGTTGCATCTACAATTTATTTCAAATCATATTTATGTGGAATATAAACAAAGTTTTTCTAACACTCATCTACCAAATGAGAATAATAATAACTGAATTGAAAGTTCTTAAGAAGATCTACGCAATAAACACAATACAGCACTTTTCAGATTCAGATTCCAATCTTTGCAAATATAATACAATAAAATCAATTCATATAAAAAGTGCATGTCTATGATATTGTTTTATACAACTCCAGTACTGACTGTCCAATCAGCTTGCTTAACAGCATAATTATTATCATCTAACATTCAGCATACTATTATACTGATCAGAGGGAAACCCTTGGCCTTGTATATGTACATACATACATATCTACCAGTACATACATCATATATACATACATACATACATACATACATACATACATACATACATACATACATACATACTATATAAATTAAGACAGACAATTCCTATCATGGTTTAGTTCCTAAGGCAAAAAAGAATGTTTAGATAAAATGCATGTTTTTGAAAAAATAATATATTTCCCATGAGTAACTAATCTGAAACTGAAATCTCATCTGTACTCTCTTTACCTTTGGGTCTCTGTTACTTGTGAAAATATCACTCCAAAGAGACGGGTTGCTGCACTGACAATGGATGAAGTTGGAGACAAAGGCTTAGGCACTGAATCTCCATGTGCAGCCTTCTCATAGATTGCAAATGGGTCAAACTCCAAGCTTCCCCCGGCTCTGTTGTTAACTAAGAATACCTGCAAAGACAGAAGAAATGTATTTGTCATTGCAGGACATGGTTTTTCTCCTTTATGTGCATAAATAGCCACTAAAATATAATACCTGCTCTTCAATAAATCTGTGTTCTGTCTCCTGCAGGAAGGGATCAAATAAGGCAAGTTCGCAGTGGTGGGAAAAGGGCGGAAGATATGTAGCAGAGGCAGCTGCCTGATTATCAAGTTGAGTTAAGTCTTGCACTAATTCTTTAAGAACAGCAGAGAAACTTCCTGTAATTTTAAAAATGAAAGGAAGAAGTTTTTTATGCACATCTGGTATCCGAATACACTACTGCCACAGTATTTTAAGGACAAGAAATGTGATTTCTGATAAGTGTGTGGATTTGAGGGTCATAAACCTGAATAGGTTTAATGATCTCACATGGAATATTCTATGCCAAAAAATGAAAAGCTTTCTAAAACAAGAATATAACATATCATAATCAACTGTTAGAAAGAAAAGCTGAAGAATTTATTTCCTCCAGAAATTATTGCAGCAGAGCAAACATTATTTTGAACACAAGTATAACTTAATGGAGAGGTATTTTCTTTTTGGGTACTTATTAGAAAATAGATTTGGCAATACCAAACATCAAGTAACTTTTGAAATAAACCTGATATTAAAAGATTGATACTCTGATGAAGCAGCAGATTCAAGATTGCAAATATCAAGAGAAGTGTTTTTACACTAGAATTTCTTTTCATTTTCAGTGACTGGGTAGTCTATCTGAAATTAAAATAGGAAAATATAGCTCATGTTTCTAAATATGTACCATTTAACAGTGAAGGTAGTATAATACAAACAAAAAAGAAATATTTTAGCTTGTAATACACTACTTCCGTTACAATGCCTTATAATACATTATGCCCTAGGATAAAACTACAAATCAGCTATGAAAAACAGAAAACTCTTGGTCATTATAGTAAGACAGAATAGTTGTATATTTTTGTTTACCCTGCAGTTTAAATGACTTTGTGTGACAGCTTAAGGTGAAAAAAGTTGAACTGCTGTGTGGTCTAATGTCTGTTACTCAGTGTTACAGCAATACCTCTATTTCTGAATTTCACTGCACAAAGGGATACATCTACATTCTCTATGTGTCAAGTAAAATACTGAAAACAAAAAGCAGAGGAAGAACCATAGAGCAAAAAGTCCACATGATCATTTAGATTCTGAATCGTAATGCACACAATGTATGCTCTGCTGTCATGCCTGAATTTATAAAGGCTACCAAGGCAGCATTTTCATCCCTTCCTTGAATACTATACATTATTTTTTAAAAGCTTAACCTTTATTAAAATTATTCTTTCTCCGTCTCTAATTTTTTTTACTAGTATTATGCATGGAATTCATGGTACAGGCTTTTCAAGTATCATTCTGTGTTAAGGCTTTTTCTTACATAGAAATTAATTATATTCAGTGTTACAATGCTTTACTTCTCTTTTTGTTACTAAAAAAAGACAAGAAATACTTTGGAAAGAAGTATACATACTTTCATAACTCTTGGGAGGCAACAAAGCAAGCAGTTCATAAAGTCTTTTCCTATATGTCACTGATGATAGTTTTAAAGCACTGCCATACATTTTATTCAGTGAAGGAAGCCTTTAAAGGTTAAAAAAAATCCCACTGTTACAACAAAAGCTGTTCAATTAATTGAGTCATATAATAAATAAATGAATAAATCTGCTATTGATTTAATACATATGGATAGCTATCTGAACTGAAAGGGAAAAAGGTTATTCAGAGCAAGGAAGCCAATTTCCTTAAAGAAATTGTAGCCTTTCCTTTGCTTGCTCAGCAACAGCTAACGCCTGATCCAAGAAAACACTCATGATTTAACAGATACAATGCACACTCCATATATACTCCAGATCACCTTTTGTCAGTCCTATAAGGACTAAGATATACTGTACATCTAAAAATACTTTTATCAGAACAACTATAATAATAAAATCTTGCTCATGCTACCCTTCCTGCTTCTTTTATTTTCAGGAGAAGGGCAGGGGGCTGCAAGAGCCATTTTCGCAAATTACATTCTTGACCTGGGCTCAAGTTTCTTTTATTGATTGCTGCCTTAGTCCTTCAAGGCCATTCTCTTTATTCACTACGCCTTTTCCCCCTTTCAATGGAGTTCACTGCATCATCCTGATAAACACACATGCAAATGACCACTGAATTTAAAACTAAAGTGATTACAGAGAGCACTCACTTTTCAGTCACAACTGGGAATGGCAACTCCATCATTAAACAGTGCAGTTGTAAAGTAAAATCATGTGACTGTGCCAGACTTATGTCAGTTTGTCAGTTCTTATTGTAGTCATAAGCGAATCACTGCAGGTCATTAAATATGATATCACCTGATCATGACTTGTGATTTTCTGCTGGCTTCCCACCGATTTTGCCGACCAGAAGCCAGCTGTGATTTTGCTGGTCAAAGTCAGAAGCCAAATAGCGATCAAGTGATTGTGGGATACATATGTGCCAGAATCATAATGACATAACCATCAGGATGCTGTGATGGCTGCAAATTTGAGAACTGGTGCAAGATTCCTTTTTCAGCACTAAGTACAGGTAGTCCTCGGGTTACAACTTAGTGATCGTTCACAGTTACAACAGCACTGAAAAAAGTGACTTATGACCATTTTTTACAGTTACAACCTTTGAAGCATCCCCATGATCATGTGATCAAAATTCAGACACTTATGATCATTGCTGTGTCCCAAGGTCATGTGATCACTTTTTGCGACCTTCTGACAAGCAAACGTCAATGGGGAAGCCAGATTCACTTAACCAGGTTACTAACTTAGCAACTGCAGTGATTCACTTAAGAACTATGGCAAGAAAGGCTGTAAAATGGGACAAAACTCACTTAACAAATGTCTCGCTTAACAGAAATTTTGGGCTCAATTGTGGTCGTAAGTCAAGAACTACCTGTATACATTAACAATCAAATTATATAAATTATACTATACTGTACTCATTCTTGTCTTCATAATATTAAACTTACAATGTTAATAATATCATGGTTTTATAGTTTCTTTTAGTAAATTAAACCTTAAATCTTAGTTATCATATTATGTAGACTATACTATCACAATGGGATGGCTGTAATTTTCTCACTAAATTCTACTTTGATTGAGGATGAAAATAAAAATATTATTACTTACTGTGTCAGTAAATCAACAGCACATGGGACAGGAGGAAGCAGTCTTTGAATCACTTCGTCTGTAAGGAGTCCTCCACAATAGAGAATAAAGCTTTTGATAGCTGAGAATAAAGCATATTGATTGCATATCAGTTTATGTACACAAATCATAATACAATCTTCTTATAGAAAGAAGTAGAAAAAATAATAAGAGAAGAATGGTATTATAAATTATACTTAATTGATATATCTGGAACACAGTCTTGAGAGATGGATGGTATATAAATACATGCAATTATGAAACAACAAATAATACTGTTGTACTATGGGATATAAAGGATAGCTATTCTACATACTTAAATATGTAGTCAGATGTTCACTACTTTTCAGCCAGAAGTAGTGAAAGAGATAGATTATCTCCAATGCTTGAATAATGAATAAACAGTCTGATAGTCTAATTAATATATCAGAGCATTAAGTTAAAAATTAATTTTCAAGGTTAGTATTGATTAGTAGTTAGTACCTCTCTTATTCACCAAATGTCCGCATGTAATATAGCAATAAATAAAATTTTATACTTGCAACCAAATTACCTCATAGTCTAGATATTTACTGTATGTGTAAAAAGTGTTATTAAAGACCTGGAACTGGAAATTAATGGAGAAAAAAAGAAGATCTTTACTTTTATTACTACTGAAAGTTCAAAAAAAGTGATAGTATAAAGAGCCACGATTTTCACCCACCACAGAGAGCACCTGCTCGGCTTTCCAGTGTCACTTGCCATGTAAATGAATCACCACGTTTCTTCTCAGTTTCTAAGTCTTTGGGACATACCGGAAATGCACATTTCCATAGTAACAGCACTCTAGGAAGATGATGCTGGACCACGGCAGGACCTATTATTTTTAAGATTGGAAATGGTTTTTTTGTAGGTGGTATTGACTGAAACATTTTCTTTAATGAAAGTATTTTATTCCCCCTTCGTCCTGAAGCTCCTGTGTGCCCTTGCAAAATATTTTGAAAAGTGAAGGGACCTTTTGAAGCAAACTTTGATGGGTATGAGAAATTGCAAATGGAGAAGTGGAAATATTCAGATGTGTGAAAATATTTTAACTAAGCAACACTGATTTCACCTACTATGAATCACTGTAGTCCTTGACAGTTCTTGGTTATGTCAGCAATTGGGACCGGAATTTCTATCACTAAGCAATGCGGTCATAAAGCGGAACATCGTGTGACTGCATTGCTTAGCAATAGCAAACGTGGCAGTCTTGATTGCCACCGTAACCGCAGGACCTTGTGGGTTATTAAGGAAGAGGCCCAGGTAAGAGGCTGGGGGTTGTAAGGGTGCCACAGGCAGGTGCTGAGATGCTGAAGCAGATGCAGATGCTGCAGGGAGGTAGGGACAACATGGGCAGTTGCTATGACAAAAAATGGTGGGAATGACTTCTGACTTCCTCTCGACTTCCCCATCCCCCACTGACTTTTCATGAGCGAAGCCAGCAGGTAACATGTGATTATGCTCACATATTCACGACCCACACACTGAATGCCTGCATTGCAATCATGTGACAATGGGGACACTGTGACAGCTGGAACTCCAAGGACCAGTTGTAAGTCCCGCTCGTTCAGCACTATTATAGCTTTGCTGAATGAGTGGTTATAAAGACTATCTGTGTTAGCAATATAAGAAGAAAATAAAGATCATTGGTTATTCTTCCATTGCCCTATCGCTGGAGTTCAGGAAAACTACCCTAACATCCCAATCAGGACTAAAATTCTCCTCTGCATTGTTCTCATGTTCTTCCCATAAGCTGTACAGAGGACACTGTGGAAAACAATACTTTATAGTACGGTATTCCCATTTTACATGAATGTTTTGCAAGGGCTGGAGGGAAAACCAAAATTACTTTTAATTCACATATTCATATCTGTTTTTAAAACTGTTTACTTCGCCCTTGAAAGTATGGTTGTTTGCTTATGATTCATATATAACATATTTTATTGATATAGTTTGTGCATTTGTTATACTGGAAAAGATAATTCCTTATGGCCTATGATAAGGAAGTAATAATTTAAGTTAACTATATTTCTACAACTATGAAACAATTAGAACTTGTTCATATACAGTATATTGAAACAAAGACATCAGATAAAAAGTACGGAAGTGGTCAACTTTTATGATAAAGAAATAAAGACATACAGGTAAATAATCTTACCTAATGTCATTAAAGCAGCTATCAAAAGCCAACCTGACTGCATTCTTTGTACTGAAATCCGACTATTCTGAGAAGCCGAACGCAAAAGATCCTCAGCTACCATCATGACAACCTATATGAAAACAAAAATTTTCACTATTTTAAGAGCTGAAATACAAAACTAAATTCTTATGGTGAAATTCATATACACTACTTCTGCAAAATAACTTTCTTGTGTAAATATAATACTGTACATGCAATAAATTCTAGAATAGTTATTCCTTGTGAGCATGAAACTGAAGATAATAATATGTTGTGTGGCATAATTTTTTATGAGCTCAAACCTTTTTCAGTTCGCGTGCCAAATTGCGTGCAAGCTCCTGCGTGCCCCCGCACCCATAATGCAATGTGCGCCCCCGTGCATGTGCATGCCCCCCGCATGTGCACATGCCCCAGTAGTGGGATTCAAAATTTTTTTACTACTGGTTCTGTGAGCGTGGCTTGGTGAGCGTGGCTATGTGGTTGGCCAATCAGAGGTGGTATTTGCCGGTTCTCCGAATTATCGTTACCAGTTCTCCAGAACCTGTCGGAACTGGCTGAATAGCACCTCTGACGTGCCCCCTGCGCACGCATGCGGGGGGCCACACGCGCATGTGCAAGGGGTGGAGGATGCATGCATGCACAGTGGAGCTGGGCTGGGCGACGGGTGGCGTGCCAGACGACATGGCTTTACGTGCCACTTTGGGCACGCATGCCATAGGTTCGCCATCACGGAGCTAGATTCTACTTCCTCAGATACAGTGAAATTGTCATCTACAACCAGTAAGCACACTATGCATTGCCTGGGTTTATAAATCTTAATTGGATATGATTTGTTTTAAGCAAGACGTGTTAGATAAAATACAATAGCCATCAATTCACATTGTGCAGAGACAAAACCCACAATTTTCAAACCATTATGTTTGTCTTCACACCACGTTAAAATCAAACAAAATTATCTTCAGCCACCTCGAATATTTTCAATATGACAAGGTTTAATTCTGTATTAATAGATTAGCACAGTGGACATATTAGATATTACGGACTCTTGTATTATTGTCTCCCATTGTACACACACTTTCACTTGCTTTGTTCACTTTATTCACTGCAAATCTCAGGTTTGCCTGGCTCTTTCAATTGCTGTCCCTTTGTATTTGCATGTGTATATGCTTTTACAATCACTTTACACGTGGTTCTTGTCTTATAACAAAGGGTACCTGTCTATTATGGCTGTAAGTCGTAATGGTCATAAAGCAGGTCATCACGTGATCAATCCAATTTTATTACTTTTTTATGACAGTCATTAAACGAATCACCATGTTGTTAAGTGAATCCATAATAACCCATTGGGCATTTTTGCCAAACCCCAGAAATAACAGGTTTTCAGCAAACATGTAGCAAATCACGGTCTTGTAATCATGGGACACTGTACATATGGGCTGGAGGACAAGTACTGCAAAATGCAATTGCTATATCTTCAGACATAAGTAGAAGACTATCTGCACTTGACAAGCAACCAAGCAGAAGGTTTGTCTGGGCTGACACATGCAATAAATGAGCCTTTGCACACTCTTCCAAAACAAGTGATAATGTTTTGAGGAGGGCTACTTCACGCTGACACATTCTACAAATCACCTCTTGCAAATGTGTCTCGCATGTCTAACAGGCAGATGGAATAACTAAACAGCAATAAGAGTTTCATTATTAAAGTATTTATGCCTGGTTCATGCACGCTGTGAAACACAATTGACTACAGTATGTGAAATGTTACACGTTTCTGAATACAGAACCTTTATCATGGACAGGTTTTCCCTGTAGAATTTGATATAGTACTTTAAAAAGCCAAATTAGGGAACATAACATAAAATAAACAATAATTCATTTATCAACATAATGACATCACATTATTTAAATATGTGTTCTTAGCTGCACAGAAGTGACAAAAATAATTGTAACACTGCAACTAATACCAGACAAACTGTTCTAATAATTACCTTCCCTTTGCCATGCGGAATTCCTAAAGGACATTCTCTGACAGCTCCTAACAAAGCAGCAATGGCAAAACTATAGCCAGTCACTGCTTCTGGGGAGGATTTCATTGCTGTCAGGCGCTCAATACAGCTATCCAGAAGTGGACAGAGATAGCAGGGTAATGCTACAGCAATACATCGTAAGCACCATGCTGCTGCTAATTGAACTGAAATGCAGGGATGAAGGATAATGGAGATTACTGCATCCAGGACTCCTGGAAAATCGAACATATTACAAGTTTAGAAACACATATGAGAATACTTACTGAGACAGTAAATCGACAGAGCTTCCACTTTTTGCCCTTATGTGTCCACTGTAAGCTAAAAAAGAACCCCTACAGAATTGTCATAATTTTCTGGGAGACTGATAAAAAAAAAGTAGCTACTCAGTGCAAACCAGGTGTCCAGATTCTTAAGCCAAAATGGGCACTGGAGGCAGTGACAAGTGACAGGACAGGAGACATGCCAAGATGAGCTAGGGAGATTCTTGTTCCTGACTACGTCATCACCAGCCCTATAGAGTATTTGTGGCATGTTTTGCAAAAAGAAAGATAAATCCCACTTCAGCAGCAAAACTGCAATTTAATACAAACATCTTTTAAAAAGTGTTCCCAAGAATTCTGCAATAAGTGAATGAGGATGATGACGACATAGAACTGTGGCTTTAATTTATATGTAAAGCCTCCTTTCATTTGAACCATTTCTTGGTAATTACCCAGACACATTTATATTTTTTTCTTGGCAAGATTATAAAAAATGGTTTATTAAAGCTTTCTCTCAGGAGATTATTCAGTTTCTTAATCCACCTAGTCTGGGATTTCTTGCTTGTCTCCCATTACTAACCAGGTGCAATATTCTTGGCTTTTTTATAAAATTACCTAAGTTATGCTAACTGCTGTCTCATTGTGACACAGTCCTTATATACTGTAGCTCTGTGAAACACTCTGAAATCTCAAAATGATATAAAAATGCAGTCCTCCCTCTCATCGCTAAGAACTGATCTCAATAACATGTTCCCAATAGATTCCCTATAATGATCTGTGATTATTCAAAATCTATACAAAATATTTTAATTTATTAAAAGAAAGACTGCTGGAACTATCCAAACATCCTCTTTGTGTATTCTTTGTGCAGAATACATCCTGAATCAGTCTGTGGTAGCACCATCTATTTGTCCTATAGCTTAAGACTCTATGAGGGTATTACCTGTACTAGAATCTTGCAGAACAGGTGCAGCAGTAGTACCTAAGCCATGTATGAGGTTCCCAAGCTCTTCTAGAGCACATATTAACATATGCTGGTTTGCTATTACCTCTGTTGTACCAATGTGTGTTTCAACATTACAGTTACTCACTGCAGCATCTGACAATAAAAAAATGTTATGTTAATAAAAGAAATGAATAAAATCCAGGGATAAGTGGCTGACACGTATTTTTGAGTAAAATGAGGCTACACTTTGGACTAGATATACAGTAAACTACAGATAAATTCTTGGATAATAATTGTAATTTCCCTCTATCGTCTGCAAAATTAAGATAATAAATAAGACTGCAACAACTTTTAAAAAGCTAAGCTTTATGATCATGGTACTAATATCGGTCTAACAATAGCCACTACAGAATCATGATTCTAGAATCTGGCTGCAATAATGAGCAGTTTCCATTAATTGATCTTTTTTGACCTTCTTATGCTGCCTGAGTAAGCTACATTAAAGAAAACCCAGACTCAGTCTGCTCAAATTCAGCAAACTTTCCTGGTTACATCATCTAGATTTCAGCAAACTTTCCAAACTGGACAAGATGAATGGGATCATTTATTTCAGCATGACTTGCTAAAGGAAAGCTGGTAATTAGTGAGAATGTTGTGCTTGTGATTCCATCATCAGATACACGTTAGTAGTATGTAATATAAAGTTGTGCTGTCAAAGCTTACAGTCAGCTACGGTATCTACTTTCCACACATTTATCTAAAACTGAATCATGGGAAAAATTCAGGACATTTTAAGTTTAAAAATGATTTTAAAAAGCCACAGAGAGACTTGGTTTGTGTGAGGGATTAAATTAGTGTATGACTAGATTAGGAAATGATTAAAGAATTACTGGAACAAAAGGTTGACGGAGGGAGGGTTGGCAAATAATCTTGTTAGTCCCATACCCATAACTTTCTTCAGTTTCCAGATGGCTTGACAAATCTCCCTGGCAGTTGTAATTCGAGCTTTTTCCCCAAGAAGGCCTCCTACTGTAGCTCGGAGGATAAATGAAATACAACGGCGACTACAAATACTGTCCATTTGTGTCTGAATAGCCTTAGGGTGAGACTGAGAGACCAGATCCAGAATGTGGGAAAGCAAAGTACAAAAATTCCTTTCAAGCCATTCTCCTCCTAATGTGGAAATGAATACCACGTATGCCTGGAAAACAATTGATAAAAAAAATATATTAAAATCAGTTTCAATTTGCACATAATATGTCACATATTACAAAAACGTTAAACCATTTTAAGGTATTTATTTAATGTATTTATTTACATTTATAGCTTCTTTAAGTGACGCGAAAAAATTTGACAGTAGTCATTTGAAAAATAAACTTCATCAAATTAAGCTGAATGCTGAAAAATTCCTTCTCTCAATCAAAATACCAATAAATATCAAGTTAATATTCCAGTGAAAAATAAGAACAATGATATCGGTAGAATTTTATATATAAATTTATATTTAGGTAAAATTGAATTTCAAGAACAATTCAGTTAAAACTGCCATTCTTACCCCTACAAATTTGAATGACATCTTAGAAATTATTGAAATATTCCCCTATTTTCTAAACAATGGAAACCAGAACATAAAGGCAGTGAACAGCGTGAAAGATTACATGTCAATCAATAAAAGCAGTGAGTTTATAGCAGACTGAGTGAGTATAGTGTAGTATAATGTAGTGAGCTTATAGAATATTGTCCTACTTACTAAAAATAAGTAGTTTGATGGTGATCTTTCATATTTGTAAGCCACACAGCCACCTATGTGTGATCTGGGCAGCCATATACATTTGTTTACTAAATAAATAAAATAAATATATTTAAAGAAACTAAAATTGATTTCCATGCCTTTAAAGACAGAAATGGGGATAATCTTAAAGGGACTGTAGATGAAAGGTATAGTGATACTTTCCCCCTCTAATACAGAACATTTAAAAGGAAGGTTATCACATAAATCCATCTTCTAGGGGGCAAAAACATGGTTTCAGGCCAAAATTAACATTTTATAGGGGAAACAAAGAATGATTTATGTCATGCTTTTCTGCCCAAATTAGGAGGCAGAGCAGCCCTACTTAATCACTCCAGTAGCTTGCAACTGTTCATGCATAATTTCCCCATATGATACATACAGATAGTCCTCAATTTACAACTTACTCATTTAGTGACCATTCAAAGTTACAACTGCCCTGGAAAAAAAGTGACTTTATGATCATTTTTCACCTGACTTTATGATCATTTTTCACCTGGCATTTCCATGGTCATGTGATCAAAATTCAGACGCGTGGCAACCTGTTCATATTTATGACCACTGGGGTGTCCCAAGATCATATGATCACCTTTTACAACCTTCTGACAAGCAAAGTCAACGGGGAAGCCAGATTCATTTAACAACTGTGTTACTAACTTAACAACTGCAATGATTCACTTAACAACTGGCGCAATAAAGGTCGTAAGTATGGGACAAAACTCACTTAACAAATACGTTACTTAGCAATACAAATTTTAGCCTCAATTGTAGACGTATGTTGAGGACTACCTGTATAAACTATATTCATGCTTTTTAAACCATAAACTATTGTTTAAAAATAGCTAAATCAAAAACTAAAACACATTGTGGAATAGCATGTTGAATAAACCAGGCAACCATACCAAGCCATAACATGCTTTATTTAATAAGACATGTGACTGGTTAGCAATATTATGGATTAGTGTGTTACACACACATACCCATACATAGCCAATTGAGGATTTCTATTGTTTTAGTTGTAGTGCCTCTGATGACAGTGATTGCTTGTATTTGATAACGTTATACCTTAAACATACATCAAAAACTGAAAATGGTTCTTCAATCTTTTGTTAATTCCATGAGGAAGCCAATGGACAACACCACTGGTGCATAGTTTCCAGTACCTAAACCTTCTTTTGTGTAAAGCCTTGTATTTTTCCCAATTGTGTTGTACTTGCAACCATGTTCCAAAACACAAGCTGTAAATTCACAATGATAAAGCTCTCTCACTGATTGGAGTTACATTCCTTTCAGCAATATCTTATTCTAATCACTTACTGAACAGTTAAGTAATTACCCTGGATGAAGCAACAAATGTAAAATTTTTGCTTTAGGTATAACAGGTTACTTAATTAATGAGAGCAACTGAGTGTTTTGTGAATACCATCTATTTTTTAATTGTATGATTTGATTATGAGACTGAGGAATTCACAGCATTCTAAGAGGCAGAACAGCATAGTTTTTATATAAACATTTTACGTATATTAGAACAACATATGATGCTGTCTGGATCATGTGACTAGGAAGGAAGAATGCTCAGAATGGAGAAGTCAGCAGCATTCCAAGCTGTTGACTATATAGGGAAGTACTGGGGGATTTTTTTCCATAGAGATTTACTGGGGGATTTTTTTCTTCTTCTCCTATCACATTGATTTTGGTCCAAATCTGTTTTCATAGGGTTATGCTGACCACAGACATAGTCTTCAGTCCATTCACATAATTTCTGTCTTGGGAGTATTTTAAAAGTATTATTTTAAATGTATTTTTAAAATTTTATGTCTTTATTTGCTTATTTGATTAATGCCTGCCATTTTTAAATTAAAAATGTACAAGTTTTCATTAACAATTGAGATAGATGCTCATCAGTATTCAAATCAATCAGATTTCTTCAGAATGTTGGAAAACTCTAACTGTAACATAAACATATTCAACAGGAACTAGTATTTAGTACAGTAACAAATTAGTCAAGCAAATTTTTAAAAAGTTAAAACACAACATATTTTAACATTTTAGCATAATATAACCCAAACCTGTGTAACTCCAACTCTGACATCCCTGCTGACTGAGCTGGTTCCTTTCAGAATATCACCACCAGTTCGTAAAAATCCAGAACTTCCACGAAGAAAGCCTGTCCCTAGCAGTTCCAAAGCTTCCATAAATGAGATTTTGCGAACATGTTGTCTAGCAGATGCTTTTTCAATTAAAAAAAATACATATAATCATACCCCATATATACACACCACAGTCTTTCATTTACTTTCATCATTTATTGTAGGGCTGAAAGGTTGCTGAATAAGGTAGTTAACCAAAGATGACCTGTATTGTGCTTTAGTTTGTGAACCCAACCAGGGTTGTTGGGCAATTGAACAGCCTATAAATATGGCAAATAAATAACTAAAGAAACAATCATGGATAAAATATTCAAATCTGTGCCAAACTACATGGCATTTTATGGGAAAGTCTTTCCATAACCAGCAAGATCCTTATCTTTTCTTTTTTAAAAAATAACTATCATATGAGACTAAATGACATTGGACTAAGTGAAAATAAAATATGAGTAACAGAAAGGTTGCTGCAGGAAGACTCTGCTTTGCAACTACTCTTGTACTTCATATTCATCTATAAAATAGTCTGAACTCAGTCTACATACTGGTTAGCTAAGCTAAATCAAGTCATGGTTACAGACAAGAGTTGAGAGGTCTGATTCACTGTCTAGAACAATGTGTTTGACAAACAACATTAGAGATTAGGCTATCATGGAAACAAGGGTTTTATGAACACAATGAAGAAAAATTAAATGTGTCAATAGTCCAAAATATTGATGGAGGATAATGAATGGCTCAAGTGTTTCTGTATTACTAAGTACTGTAAAGCTTTGGCAAAGGGCAAATGTTACTCTAAATTAAGAAATATCATTAATAAAATAACCGTATATCATAATTTTTATTCTGATGTAGTACACACACTCATGACCATATATTTTCTTAAATACGGTAATGGTCTGACATAGTTTAGACAAAATATTCATATGCGTGTGTGAACATATGTGTCTTTATATATGTAGTGTGCGTATGCTAGTTGATATATTACGGTATTAGTTATTATGTTTACATTTAGTATATTAGCTATTGTCATATGTTAAAATCCTTCAGTGACCGATTCTGAAGGGTCTTTATTACCGGTAGTGCTTACAATTTCCTGAGCCAAAGTAAGGATGAAAAAATAAATAAACTCACCTGTGGCTTGTTTTGATGTTACAGCGCTAATCAATACATAGCCTAAAAGCTTAGAAACGGCCATTCGCACTTCATAGTTGGATCCTTCAAAGGATTTAAAACATAGAGTTACTACACTATCTATGTCTGTACTCCACATAAAAGTTGCTTCAATCTGAAGTTCAAGAAGACACTATATTCAAAAAAAAAAGGCAGAGGGGGGGGAGAGAAGGAAGACAAGCAAAATAAACAAATCAAATAATGTGTGCACAAATATTGTGTAACTTAAAAATACCTAAAAAAATGGGTTGCATCCAACAATGACTGTCAGGCAGGAAAATAAAACCTATCATATAAATTCATCTTCTCCCCTCCGATCCAGGGTTTCCTAAATCTGATCCAGAAACACATAAGATCAACCAAGAGGAAGTTTTAGAATGTAGACATTATTATTAGGGCTCTGAATAGTATCAGTTTATCTGGAGAGAAAAATCATTAGTGGGGCTTATTTATTTTTATTTTATTTATGGAGCTGCAGTGGCTCAAATGGTAAGAACAGAGTACTGCAGATCAGCAGTTTGGCTGATCGAATCCCATCAGCTC
>JANHJO010002059.1:60852-84887 GCA_032468235.1 Pseudoxyrhopus heterurus | reverse complement strand
TAAACCGCTTAGAGAGAGCTGAAAAAAGCACTGATAAGCGGTATATATAAATCTAATGCTATTATTATTATATTATTTATTTTTACATACACACACTCACACACACCTCTTGGGCCTCACTATTTCTCAGCCCAACTCACCTCACAGGGTTGTTGTGGGGAAATAGGAGGAGAAAGAAGCATATGCTGCCTTGAGTTATTTCTAAAAAAATAATAAAGGCAGGATAAAAAAAATCTAAAAAAATCTCAAACCTAATTAATATCAAAAACATCTATGCATTGTTAATTATGGATATAAGGAAATAAAAGGAAATAAAAGCATATAAACCTAAGATCATTAAACTTTACAAATTTTCAGCTCTTTTGATGAAGGAAATAAAATATTTCAATCATTCTTCCATTGGAAGGGGTGGACTTTTAAATATACACTGGTACCTTGCTCAAACTTTGTTTTTGTCATTCCAGAAAGGATCATAAATTGCTGGTTGTACTGAATAACTATTCCAAAATGAGCATGAGATCCATTTAGGAAGAAAAAAATAAAACACTTACAGAGCTAAAATGCCAATGTTAATTACCAAAATAAGGGAATATTTACTTCAAATGACACAAATTCAATATCCTAAGAAAAATGTATATGGGTAAAGAAAGTTACTTGATGTGACTTATAAACCCATTTTTTTTTGAGAGGGGGGCAGTGCCTCCAAGTTATTGTTGACTTCTGGTGGCTGCCTGAATTAGTCCCTGCTATTTTCTTGGCAAGATTTCAGAAGTAGTTTGCTACTCCTTTTCTAGAGCTTAGAGACATTGACTGGACCAAGGTCACCCAGCTGGCTTTGTGGTTAAAGTGGAACTAGAACTCACAGTGTCCTCGTTTCTAGCCTGGCCCCTTAATCATTACAACAAACTGTCTCTCTGTAATAAATATACACATTGCTGTTGTCAATGAATCTTGCATACAATTTTAATAGACATAAATTAATATACTGAATTTATTTGTGAGGGAAAAATTCTAAAAAAAATGTTATTTTCCATACTTATATACACCAAAATCTTCTTGATAATACAAAACAGTGGTTGCAATGAATGTTATTTTATTCTTTGTGTAACATATTGAATGATATACAAGAAGATTAATGACAAAAAACAGTAATATTTTACCTTTGCAGCAGCACAACGAACTGCCATTGATCTGTCTGTCAAACATGTACGAGCAGCTTTGTAGATATCTCTGTGACAAGGAACAGCAGCAGCTCCCAACCCTTTCAGTATGTTTTGCAAACTTAGCATGATCTCATACCGTCCCTGAGACTGACAAGACAAAAAAAAATCATCTTATTATAGGATAAAGATACCAGGTTTCTTTTTTTTTTTGCATTTTTTTTTGCTACTCTTCAACAAACAAAACTTTAGTAACATCATAATCATGTTAGGTGAATTAAGTCAAAAATGTTGCCAAAGGTCCCTCTGTTAAATTCATGGCAGAGAAGTCATGGCACAGTACTTGAAGCTGACTGTCTCTAATAAATTTCAGCACTTGATTACTGAGTTATTGGAAACCAAAGTGAGTTCATTTTACCAAGAGTACAAAGAAACACTTGTAGACCACTTCTGCATTAATGAAGGTGCAAGTGTGACTATTAAAAATAAAAATACTCATCATTTTTAGGCAAGCCAATTATTTCACTTAAAGCATTTTCATCATATCATTCAGCCAAAAAGTCTATGCCATCATCTTTAACGTGATTATTATAAATAAAACAAGTCAACACTAAAGATTTCCAATAGACACATCACAATAAAAATATAAAGTATCAGTAAAAATAAAAACAGGAAGCAGAGGGAATGGAAGAAAAATATTAAATCATGGGATCAAATGTTCATTCTTAATGTTAGTTTTGGTAAAGATTAAAAAGAGAAGAAAAGTCTTAGCAAAGAGTCATCATACTTTGCAATTAGCCTATTTATGATTCAAAGAAGTTCTGCAGAAATGTAATTTGTTTCTGACATACTATCCTCAAATGTCAAAATCTCATATTAGACCTTAATTAAAAGTGTTTTCTTCACTAGATTTTAAATCAATATTTTACTTCAACTTTGAACACCTGCTCATTTACCTCTGCATTCTTCATTGCTTTAAGAATATTTCCCACAGTATTCACAAAGCTGTTGCCCAAAATTCTTCCCAGTTTTTTGTATAAATAGCCCAAACAAACCACTGCAGCACTTTTAAAACAGAAAAAGAAAAAAATGTAGTCAGGCAACCTTTAAAAAACATTATTAATATTATTCTATACTGCATTTTATTATAAACCGATGAGATTCTTAATAATCAACAGCTATTAATAATAAAAAGCTTTTAAATATGAAGTTATTTAGGAAAATTTCCTTAACCTAAAGTTTCTAGTTGTATTAGGTTGCCATCTCCAGCAGTAAGTTGACTGGTAATTCTGCACAACAAAACTGAAAGACAACCAGATGTACAAGGTAGGTTAAAGATATACATTTCAGAATCACTAAAAAAAAAACTAAACTGATTTACAACCTGGTACAAAGAAACATCTTGGATTTGCTTTTGCAATTGAATGTATTACTTACAAGTAGTCAACTTACAACCATAATTGAGCCTGGAAATTATGGTTGTCAGCTGTGATGGTCATAAAGCATAAATGTGACCCACCCATTTTAACAATTGTTTTGATGATAGTTGCTAAGCCAACATCATAGTTGCTAAGTGAACCCATTGTTTGTTATGGGTGGTTTTTGCCAGAAACCAGAAGTAAATGTTAGTTTTTGACAAAAATATTGTAAATTGTGGTCAAATGAATGTAGGATGCTGTACTGTAAGCCAAGCATTCCTCTAAGAGGACTATAAAGTTTGCACAGAATTGTTAGAGAGCATTCCACCAAATTCCAACGGCTCAGTTATGGACTGAAAAGTCAGCCTTTGCTAGTAGAAACATATCCGTGAAGTCCTTGACAGCACAAGTGCAAAAAAAAAAAAAAGCACAAGTGCAAATCCCAATGACAAAAAAGTTGCCTCTGTATGCAGAGTGTACATATAGAAAGGGATAGTATACTTGAAGGAGGCAAGAGTTTGTGATAATTTTGCCATTGGTTGTTTTGTTTTAATCTAGTCTTTTTTCAAATTTTCTTACTCATCTCTGTAAAGTATAACTTTTATTATTTTTGGCTGGCACTACCCTGTACCTGATGAACTGTGATAGGAGTTTGATAGAGATTCCTTTATTTTGTTTTTATTTGTATCTGCTTTTCTGTCATTTTCTGAGATTGAATAAAAATCAAAATGCTATTCTGCAGTTTAAAGAAATTCCTATAGAATATCTTTCCTTTTATATAGAGGAGGAATAATAGCATTCTCCTAACTGTCAGACAGAAGTTCAGTAGTTTCATTCTTTGATATTCAACATTCCCATGCGAATGTCTCTAATATGGTTTCTAGCATAAATAAATAAATATCCCATTTCAGATACATTCCAAAGTATTTCATATTTTTATTTACAGACTCTGTTGGAGGCTCCTTGTTTAGTCCTTTTTACCCATCTCCAGACAATGTTTATTTTCATCAAAATCACTTATTCGTAATGAAACTCACATCCATGTACTCATCAACTCATCTCTCCAAGATCAGACATTAAACTTCTGTTTGTCTGCTTTTTCTTTCATTAATTTATGCTCATTACCATTTACACCATTTACATTCAAAGTCATAATTTATCATATGCCATGGTCATAACCAGGTGACTCTATAACTTCCATTCCCTATAATGCCTTTGGCCAATTTAATCTTCACATGATGGTTTTTTAGTAATACAGAGGAATCAATCAGGCTATCACTCATAATAATACTCACATAATTCTATGAAGTTCTGCCATTTTTTGGACAGTATACCACAAGTTCAAACAAAACTCAAATTTTTCCAAATATATTCATATCTTATTGAAAATACAATTTCTAATCTAGGCATATCTTGCATTGCTATTATTGTTCACATGTCCACAACTGAGAGCTGCATGTTGTGACAGACACACTCCAGATGCAAAATGAAATAGGAGCAGCCAATATGTCTTAATCTATTATCCTTCTCTCAGCCTATCTGAAATGTTTCTTCAATTTGAAGCAAGTCCATGTTCTAAGTACCTAGGAGCCACCCAATGTAACTAGACTTTCATAAAATAACTGATATAAGGGAGCAATTATTTTCTTTAGTATAAATTTATAAAAGATAATTCAATGGGCACATGTTAGAAGAAAGCATTTGTAAAAATGTTTACTGTATATTAAGAGAAGTTTCATATAATGAAAAGTATGAATTGTTGTGTACAACAAATTTTATGCCCTTTTTAAAGAATGAAATTGTGTTTCAAACATATAAATGTTATTAAATTAAAGCATTTCTTCCATCTGTATCCAGAAAAGGAACACCCATAACTGAAGAATCAATGATGTTATATCCTGGAACTTGAGTTTACTTGAGGTTAAATGTTTTTCAACTGTTAAACCTATTTTTAGGTCATGTATACTTCCTATTCCTTTGAAAAATCTTACGCAATCCTCATAAGCTCTAGCTATAATTTAATCACAAGAATACTGTAGGCCAATACTCACTTGAGAAAGGATGGAGCATTATTAGTGCCAGATTGGAGTTTGGATCTGTTTATTTGACTGTAATTCTTGAGTGCCTGTGTTTAAATGCCCATCTGGTTATCCACTACAATGTATAAATGCCAATCCAAGATTTCTAGGCATTCCTCCAATTGCTGTGTTTTCACCACAGTCTCTTTTTCTAAACTAAATTGTTTTGATTATTCTGTTCCCGTCATCCAGCTATAGACTAATTCCTGGACAAGAATACAACTAAAAAGAACAGGAGCTAAAAAGAAAGAAATTGCCTTTGTGTTGTGCAAATGGGCAGTGCATGGGAAAACATAGGGAACTATGGCTCTGTTACCAGGCCAACGAAAAATTGGATGCAGTCCTATTCTAATCTTCAAAACTCACACTCACATTGTATGCAATTTTGTTATTTTTATTTAAGATTCTATAGGTTCTATGATGAAAAAACAATATTTTATTATGACCGTGGTGGACTTTTAAACTTACAGTTTAGTAGGTAGACAGCTTGGTGAATCATCTTTACTGAGAGTAAGTTCATTGCATTTGTCAATTGTTTGGTGAACAGAAAAAACATCTCCTGTGCTATACAATATAGCGAGGTTCTTGGCAATGAGTTGTCTAGCAGGAGGTCCTGGTGAACTGGTTAATAAAGATATCAGTTGCTCAACAAGTTTGTTCTGTTTTTCTCTTATATCAGCCTGGAAATATAGAATACATGGTTAACATTCAAACTCTGAACTATCTGGAAAGCTTCAGACCACTTTCAGTTCGGTTCAGACTCATTCAGGTGAAACCTGGCTCAAAATAGTATTCAAACCCTTCCTAGGAAGAAAAGGAAGACCACAGGAAACAAAAATATATTCTGTTTTAGTTGTATCATTTTTACCTGATTAGTTGCTGGTAAAAGTTTTTCCAAAAACCTCAGCCATTCCAAAGCAAATTTTGCTTTCTGAGATTCACCCAGCTGATTATAAACCTCTTCATTAAACAGCAAGCTGCAAGCCAACTCCATTCTTTAAAGCATCCCCTTTTCTCTATGTGAAAGCCACTCATGAAGGCACACAGGAATGTTGCTGCGTGATGTCAGCATTTACTGGCTGAATGAAAAAGGGCATCTGAATAAATATATAATAAATATATTTAAGAATGAAAATGACATATTTTAATTTCAACATTTAATCCCAGGGTGCCTCACTGGCATTTTAGAAGTATTAATAATTCTTGAAAATTATTAAAATTTCTTAAAATCTGGCAACAAGAAACCATTCTAGCATACAAGAAAGATCACTTGTAGACTGTTGTTTGTTTAGATTTTATCCTTCATTTCTGTCAAAAGTTTATGGTGGAGTACTTCCTTGTTTGATTTTTCCCCATAACCTCTGTATGAGAGTTAGGACTAAAGACGGTAATTTACCCAAAGCCACCCAACAGACTTCAGACAAAGTCTGAAGATGTATTTGGGTTTCCAACATCTTAACCACCACACATTAGAAAACTGTGATGCTATCAGGCTCATTATTTACACTGGTATGGGATATAGATCATGTGTTTCACCTATGAGAAGTTATTCTCACACTGATAATAGTAGTATTTTGACCCTTTCAATAGAAGAGACAACCTTCCTTTCCTCTGAATCAAAACATATGAGAAGGCAGAACAGGTTTTGCCATATTAGATTGTATAAATCTAAGTTTCTTAGTTGATACTCATTGAAATTATTCTGCTGCAACCATAACGCCCCTTTTAATAAATATTACTAAATATTACTAATAAATATTACAGGACCTTGAAAGTTTTGTTCTACAGAACAACTATTTTCAGTTCAGATTGCTATGAAGGAAATCAGATCCCACCTTGCCCTAGAAGTTTTCGTTCAGGGATTCTCAAATTGTAGGTCAGGACAATTGAGCCACAACCACAATGGAGCCCAAAATTTCCATAGCTAAGCAAGGCAGTTGTTGAGCTGTGTTTTGCCCTATTTCGTGACCTTTTTGCCAATCACTGCAGTTGTTAAGAGAATAATGCAGTTATGAATCATTGCAGAACACTGCAATTGTCATAAATACATGCCAGATGCTAAGTGCCCAAATTTTGGTCATGTAACCATGGAGATGCCGCAATGGTCGTTAAGTGTGAAAACCGGTCACCGATACAATATTTTAAGGTCTGAGAACCCTTGGGACATATAGATTAAAATACAGTGATTAAAAGTAGAATATTTATTTCTTGCCCAACCATAAACGCAAAGAATCATTAGTTTTATTCATATGGGAGTCACATGGATTTGTTTATAATTTTATTAACTGCATTATCTCAGCTTTTGGGAACTCTTCTTCTACGAACCAAACATTAAACATTTTCTGCATTTAAGATTGGTTTATTATGGCAAGAAAATAAATTTCAGAAACAAATAGGATAATTAAAGAACTATATGTGGAGAGGGAATTCAATTGGCTCAGATTGTATAGTATTCATCAAATTTAAGAGCTAGCTTGAGAATAAAAGTACGCCTCATTGTAACTCCATGTTTCAGTATGAGTCAATCTTTTATATGGTCATTAATTTATATGAAGCATTGCCGCTGATTTCTTTTCTCAGTTTACTGAACATTTATATAGGACATGACAATAAGTAATACATGTTTCTACAAATATTTTTGTCAATTTTGTACAAACATGTCTGGAGTTTTCTTCTGAAAGTTGATTTTCCTCATGAATTTGAGGATACCGGTAAATTCTTTGTTCTGTCATAGTCTAATTTAATTGTAGGGAGAAGAGAATTTCTACCATTAAAAGAAGAGACAGACATGAACGCAGTTAAGCTGTCCACTGAGATCTGATTATCTGATGTAATTTAAGAGAACAGGCTTATTAATTATTTATACTGTTATGATAGCTGGTTTCTACCCAGAGGAACAAAGTCCTCTTAGTGTACAAACTAAATCATTTAGGTAAGTAATAAGTCCTACTGACATTAATAACCTCATTTCTAAGTGGCATTAGGGTGGCAAATGTATTGCAGAAAGCACCACACATTTTATTTTATAAAAATAATTCCTATCACATTTAGGCATGTGTGGCAAAGCAAATAGGAATTGCATGATAGCTGTCATGTACTATAACTACATTTTCTGTAGGTATTCTCCACTATCAGAATCTGTATGATAAAAGAGATATAGTTTAAGCAGACGCAATAGCATAAAAACTTCTCCACATTCTGTGAATGTAGTACAGTTGTTTAGTTCACATCATGTAGAGGTAGAGCCAAATAAAATGATTAATTTTAGTAGATTGCAGAATCCATTTTACTTATAAAAAGCCAGCATTTTTCTATGGCAAGAAAACATGAAGATTTAGAAAACAAGTTACAGCGATTACAATTTTTATAAAAGCATGTGCTAAATATACAAATAATCAAACTCTTTCAAAAATGATTTAGAAATATTCACATGTTTTTTTAACCCTATTACTTGCAGGGAATTGTTACTGGACTTTAATTTGGTCTTTTTTAAGAATATTAATATTCAAACAGTAATTTACCTGCAGACTTTCCGTTGCTTCTAACCTGGCAACCCATATCTTGAAAATTATCTACTATAAAGGTGCAATTTTTTTGGAACAAAGAGCATTAGTGAAGTCAATATAATGTACTCAAATATAAATTCTGTGGTGTGATAAATCAGGCTTTTTGGGATTATATTTCAGAGCAAGTGGCTATTTATGCAACTAAACACATTTCTGATTCCAAACAACAATCAATATTTCACCTTATGATTTATATTTACAAATATGCTCCAGGAACTTTGTCTTGCAATGGCCACCACAGTGGAGTAAGTTCTTTAGATTCTTTAGGTATGAATTAATGGGTGCAAATTCTACATATATTAGAACTGTTACCAAACAAATGACACGTGAATGGAAAGTTTGAAAGAGGTGGTAGGAAGTGATTTGTTGGAGTGTGCAACAATTTGGGAATTAGCTTTTCTAATTTAAAAAGCTCCCAATATATGGGTCTACTGATGTATCTTATATGACCTGATTTATACTTGATTTATATATAATAAATTATCTCACTCCAAAACTGTATAAATGTGATTCATCCCTGAGTTTGCAAATTTCTATGCACTTCCTTGAGAACAAGTGCTACTGAACCAAATGAGGAACATATCTGAGCAAACATCTACTGGATGAAACAGCAGCAGCAGAGGCCCTGGCATTTGTGTGGTGCAATTTCCCCTTCTGCTCATAAAAGAAATATTCTATTCATGATTAACTACAGTAATATATATATACATATCAATGACATAATGAACTTTCCCCCACAGGACAATTGTAATAAGGAAACAGGATAAATATTTAAAGTATATTAAAGCTTTGTAACATGAAAAGATTACACATCTTTGACTATCGCGAACTATAAAAATTCAAATCTATTTTAATGTAATTCTATCTTGACATTTCTCTTTCCTTAAATTATTAAGATCTGTAATTTTTTGTAAAAATATGAGATCATTTTTGCTTAACTGTATAATAAGACAATATTCAATTATCACAGATAACTCGAATCAATCAAGCATAAATCATAATTCTATTTAATTACATGGTAGTCCTAAGAAGGAAAAAAACCCATGTACCTAGTTTTAGGCATCATTAAGAACACTAAATCTTGGCAAAGAGAGTATCAATAAAATCAATCAATAGAACCACTACCCAAGTTTTCATCTTAGTTCATTATTATTAAATTTTAATGATGTAAACAAGAGCATACATAAAAATATTTCTGGAATAATATGCTACTAACAATGATCTCTGTCCTCTCCTCTCCTCTCCTCCATCCTTATGTGGTTAAAAAGTATTTGCAACATGGGAGACTCTGAGACTTGCATAACTACATAATATTTCAGAGCTGATATCCTTAAGCAAAGAAAATCCCCTAATAAAAGACTGATCATGATAGGAGGCATAGAATATCGTAAGTATCTGGAAGAGGGAAAGCAGAATAAAATATCCTGATGCAGAATAAAATATCCTGATGAAAAATGTGATTGACAGACCACAAATTTCAAGACATGGTTTCTTTGTCCAATTAATTAAATGTTATAGTGATTTGAAAGGGTAATTAGGGGAACTACCGTGTTTTATAATCTTGTAACCATACAGCACATTCTTATTACTAGTTATTCCATTAGAAGGGAAAGAATGGAGGATAGGCTGTTGTTACATGCCACCTTGAATTCTTGGAGAAGAGACAAGACATAAATCTAATGAAAAAGTAAATGTAAGAAACAAAAATAGTCTTGTATCAAGTTTCCTTGCTATTTTAAAGAAATGAGCATTAATATATAGCATTTAACGTTTGAGTATACAATCCAGTTGATCATTCAGTAAAGCTAAGCATTTTTCTAAATTAATTAGGAGACAGACAACAATACTTGTACAATTGATATTTTTTTTAAAAATACAGAAGCTTTACAATTCCTTTTATGTAGTCACTATGTTTACAGCTAAACTATGCCATTAGCTAAGTTTCTTTGATATGGGGTCAAAATAGCTGCTCTGTTTCAAAATAAATTTGCTTATTTGGCAAAAAAAGTTTTAGCTGCTAAAGAATGGTATTCTATGCAATAAATAATTTCCTACTGCAATTTGAGTTACTCATTCACCTTTTTTTGGTTTTCAATATTATGATGCATGGAATAAGCTTGTGCTGCAAAGTCTTTTTCTTTTATTAATGTAAGACATAAACTGATCTATTCATGAATTTCACTCAATACTTTCCCATTCCTTTTCTCTAGCCTCTCTGACTTTATGACCTGTGTGATGCTAGCTTTTATTGTTCTGTCTATTGTGATTTTCTGTTGATCTCTGTTAAGATCTTCTCCAATCTTCCTCTTAGGATTTAGAGACACTTTTTTAAAAAAAGTGAACCTAAAAATGAAATCAATTTGGAATATTTTACATGTAAACTCTATGCCCTTGGCACAGCATATATCAAATTGGACCTTCAGAAAGAATAGCCAATCTTATATTCTCATGGAGAAAATCTAACTATGGGTTGCTTAGAGTCAACACTAACTTGTGTTACTATATTGTGTAAAGATAACAGCTGTATGTGAAACAGTTTATTACAAAATTAAATGTTTTGTTAAATACTGTATATTAATTCCAGTATAGAAAATGAAATGTACTTGAACTTAAATGTTTCAAAGCTTCTATAACTTCAAAGTTGATCTGTTTAGCTTTTATACAAAGCAACAGGATGGGGGGATATTTCTTGTTCTGAAGGGTCTTTGGTGCACTTTGATCTTGGATGTTTTCTTGCAGATATTTCATTACCCAATTAAAGAACATCATCAGTGTTAGACACTGATGATGTCATCTAGTTGGGTAATGAAATGTCTGCAGGAGAACAACCAAGATCAGAGAGCACTAAAGACCCTACAGTATAACCATGAACTACAAATACTCTTCTATTGATATTTCTCGTATTACAACTTTGAACATATTTGACACTTATCAAAATTATATCCTTGTACAATAAACAATTACAACAGTGTCCACAGCAAAGTGTGGATTCCAAAATGATGCCATGTACACTATATCATCACACAACTGCTATAACTGATTTCCATCCTTACATCGGATGCAAGTTTGCAAGTCATAGCATTTGTGCTATCACACAGTTGTTGTGTCGTCATTTTCTCTCTCGCATCCCTACAGGTACCCAGAACCAGAAGCATATTCAGGATTAGTTTGAACATCAAAGAAACTAAAAAGGAGAGAGAGAACACAACACACCAACAATCAAAAACCACGCTGATAGTTTAAGAACAGTATTTTAATTCTGCAAATAAGAACTACAGTACAGTATCAGGTTCATTCATACTTCCTCTAATATGTATTTTCCTTGGATCGCAGACCCAGATATTTTTTTTTCTTTTTTAAAAAGTTATTCCCATTTAACAGCGTTTGGTATGCTTTGATTCACAGCCTTTTAAAAAGTTTTTCTCTTTTTTAGTTTTTTTTTTACACGTCTTCCTCGACTACGTACCATTCACACATAGTTCCGATGAGCGCCTACCTTTGGTTACAATCATTCCCCGGAGAGCTTCTCGCCGCCCGCAGTCTCTCCCCGGCATCAGTTAAACTCAGTTAACAATGTGGCTTCTCTCTCCTGACGTGTCCTCAGGCTCGGCACGCTTTTTGCCAGCCGCCAACGCTCCCTAAGGAAAAAGATTCTTGTCACCCATCTGTAGCCGCCGCCTCCCGCGAGTGGGCGAGCCCGGCCAGCCTCTCCCGTCCAGCCCCAGGAAAAGGAGAGCAACGAGGAGCTCCGGCAACTCGTGGAACTGACCGGACTGCAGGGAGCCGCTGCTCGGGGAAAAGCAGGCGGCACAGGGCGGGGTTCTGCTCGGGCTGCCACCGCGCCGGGATCGGAATTCGCCCTCCGCCTCTGCCTCCGCCTCCCCCGGGGGAACCCGCACCCTCCCCTCGGCCAGGAGGAGGAGTTGCTGGCGGGGCCACCTTCGTCCTCTCCCCCTTCCCCTCTTGGATGGCCTTTAGGGCCGCCTAATCGGCCCCGGAGCCATCGAGCGGTGGTGGCTGAGCGCGGCTCCGGTCCCTCCGCCGAAGCGGCCGAGCAACGCTGTGAAGCTGCTTGCTCAGACCGAAAGGGAAGCCGTTTTCTTTCTCTCCCGGCGCGATCCCCTTCTCTCCAGCCACTCACACGGCCACGCTCCGTGGGCCTAAAGCGTGGGGACTTGCACATCTTTTAAAATTTCAATTATCCTGAACCGGAAGTTGAGGGAATGGCTTGATTTTTTTTTTTTTTACAGTTCTGTAGTGAAGCTGTTTACTTTGGTTTGCAAGCCTTTTAAGAGTCCTGTGGGTCTCTCGTTTTTCCCAGCTGGGCTGAGAAAGCGCTTGTGCTTCAATGCGCTGTTGGAAACGGGCCCAGTTTTTAGCTGAAAGGCAAGTCATTCCACCCTGCTTGAATTTCTCTGTGGCTTCAAACCTTTATCAAGTTCATAAGACTCGCCAAGCTAAATGTCATTCCTGTTATGTGAATTCTGTGACTAGTTCATAGAGCATAAATGTATAAACTCTAGCCAAACATGACTCAGCATACTGTGCAAAGAGCCACAGCATTTGAGGAGGGAATTATTACCCAGCAGAAAATGTTTCCATCCTTTAACACAATATGACAGAGTCTCTGTTCACAAAATGTGTTTATTTCATTTGCACGTCCTCGATGTACAGATTCTGTCTCAAACAACCTCAAAGATAATGTGTGTCCCCAGACATATGGCTTATAGCTAGCATCTTGAATTACATTTGGAAACAAATCAGTAACCATTTCAACTCTTAACAATGGTGTACCATTGCTATAATAGGTGTGACAGTTTCTGTGTGAGCCAAAGATTTAAGACAGCCTATATAGATAGAATTGTAGTAGTCCTGATGACAGGTGACAAGTGTGTTACACTTAATACCTCTAATTCCAGAATCAATGCCTCTAATTTCAGAAAAGGCAGCAACTGTCCAGAGCTGATCAAAGGGTCTCTTTGTCCAGAATGATCCAAAGAGCAAGCAAACAGTGCAATTTTTAAAAATCCGAACTTCATTCACATAAATCCTGGTCTCCCTTGTAGCATGAGTCAATTTTAGAATCAGCAGGGAGACAATGTGAGAATCATGTTTTATTTCAATTCATTCATTTTGAAAGCCAAGAACTACAGAAGTTATACCAGTGTATGGAAGACATTAACAAAGGAGACAGAGATGGAATGTAGGTCCATATTAGGAAAATAAGAGGTTAACCATGCTACAATCCAGCATCTATAGATGCCATAATCCTGCCCGAAGTCCTTCCAAAAATCTCCAGAATTAAAAAGTGCTTATTAAGAATTATAATTGCAAAAATAAAGATACAAAAATATAGAAGAAAAAGAAAAAGAAAAGATGCAGAAAATCGAAAAAATAATGTAATGAAAAAGAAATAAAGAGGTGACTATCACAAATATAAACAATTTTAGTAATTTATCACCTCTTAGAAGACAATAAATTATCTTCTCTATGAGAAGGGAAAATTAATTAAATATGGGAATTAAATACATAATTAAGTAATTTAATTACTGTAAATATGGGAACATTTAAGTGTTCATCTTTAATTTTAATATTTAATAAATCCCTAAAGCCTTGTCATTTCAATTCTGATCAGCAGAAGTCCATTAAGGATTACCGGAAATAAAGTATCTATTTTAACATTAATAAACATTGAATAAACTGAATAAACATTGAATAAACTTTATATTCCTTAATTTTACTTTTAACAATCTTGATCTTCAAATAATGTTTTAGAATGTGATTTCTTTTCATTTTTTTTTGTGCTTTCTAACAAAATTCTTTAAAGCTTTAATAAGCCTCTTTTATAAATCCAACATAGGAAAATTATCCCGGTCACTCTCTTAGTTTGTTATTTGTACAGTATGTTCCTTTTAATTAATAAGATATCAGCGGGTTTCCTTTGTAGTCTAGTATAGCATCTTTTCTCATATCATTCTTGTAGGTTATCATTGCTACATATACTTTAAAATAGGTCTCAATGTTGTCAGGTAAAACTTGTTCCTCTTCCAAACTATTTTAATACTATCCAAGAAACAGACACTCTTAAAATTAGCTCCTAGATCCCTGGTTCAAAAATATCGTTCAATATATCCAATGTTAAAATATTTTGCTTCATTCTGTATCAATAATACACATTTAAGTGTTCTTCTCCTTTAATTTTAATATTAAGTTCCCTCTAGTTCCCTGTAGTGTCCAACCTTCAAAGTCGCAATCTATCATGTTTTTTAAAAATTAAACAAAGCATTTTCCTGTGGTAAGGTTTATTGTGATAAATTCCAAAACCTTTTCAAATCCATCCGGACCCTTTGTTTTTAACTTTCCAAAATCAAAATTCTAATTACCATTTTCCTGTTTATTAAAAAAAATATATGTGTGCATACATGCACCTCTGAGATCCCTGGCAATTGCCTGGACAAGTCCCTGGAGTTTTTTTGGCAAGATTTCAGAAATGGTTTGCTATTGCCTTTTTCCTTGAGGGAAAGAGAATGACTGGTGCAAAGTCATTAAGCTGTCTTTCATACCTAAGATAGAACTCATGGTTCCTAGCTTCTACCCCAGGGGTGTCAAACTGGTGGCTTGCAGGCAGATGCATCATGCACAGGCCACACCCACCCCAGCTTCGTAAAGTGTCACGAAATGTCATATGATGGCAATGTGATGCCACGGTTTGACACCCATGTTCTAGCCTATGCAAGAGCAGTCTTCAAAATTGCAAGCATCTGTGCTATTGCCATTCCCTTCCATTTGAGCCTTTCCCCCACATCAGCACAGCAGACATGCCAATAAAGCCTCAATTTTGACACAGGTATGGGAGGTGAGGTGTGTTTTTGGAGCTCTCCAGCCACCAGTAAACTGAGAAGAACAGCACCCTTCTGTTTTTCCTTTAGAGGGAGTGGATAGTCCAGAGAAAAACATTTACAAAGACCCAGGAAAAGAAAGCACAATTTAGAAAGATGCAAGAGCTCTACCTACTGGCCATTAAAAGAGAAGTAAAAAAGAAGAAGAAATCCCAGAGAAAGGGAATAAAAGTCAGAATAGGCTCTGTAAGAAGGAAATACTGATACTATGTACTGATACTATGATCTATATTATAGTATATAGATAATAATAGTTTACTAGAAGAAACATTGTGATAGTAATAGAAGATAGGATAGAAGTAATAGGAAGTATGTGGTCTGTGTGTGTATGTATCTATGTATGTATGTGTGTATGATAGAGATAAAAAGACTGTACGTACATACAGTATGTGTGTTTGAGTATATGTCTATGTATGAGTATAAGTACGAGTTTGGGCAGAAAAGAAACTATATAGGTTAAGAGTTGGCTGAAAAGATTCATGGACCAAAACAACCTTCTGTTGGAGCTTTTTGTTTTCCATGACAGAATTATTGTTTGTTTTCAAAGTAGGATAAAGAAGAAAAATGAAATAATATAGCTAAAAATAAACATATAAATGTGGACCTAAAGTTAATGGTGGATATTTCTATTTTCTTTGCACACAAACATTAGCATCAAGTTAAGGATATTGTTACCTGTAGCACATATGTCTCAAAATTCAATCTGATGAGTGAAAGGTCCATTTGTATCTACTTTCAATACTTGTCGGTTTCCATATGTGCCATGCTTCAGGACTACACCAGCTTCTGCATATTTGACATTAGCAGCCAGTTGTTTTTCACACTGAATCACAAACTGGGAATAGAGTTCTAGCCCAATTTCTTTTTCAATGTTGGCATGATATTGCATTCTTCTTCCTTTCAATTTACCACCCAGTGTGGCTTGTGGTATTACAAGTATACTACCTGGCAAATCCAAAATAGACACATACTTTCCATCTTCACATTCACTTAATTTCACATTCAGGATTGTATTGACTGTAAAAAATAATAGGGGAAAATACTCTATTAGCCGGTTGAAACATATCTTACATTATCAATAATGCATGTTTAAATTATCTTTATTTGAACACATTTATAATTTAGTTTTTAATATGGGGAAAAAAACCTTAAAAGAACTGCTCACATAGTCTAACAAACATGATACAAAGGAAAGAATGGGGAGGGGAAAACATATGACAACATTCATGCACCAGTTCTTAATGGTCAAATGCAACGATGACAGCACATACTGTATAAATTGAAATGTGAGTACTGTGAAGTTTCCTATACCAGCTCAAATAAAATATTCATCTGTATGCTAGTTCCCTCTACTGGCTCCCTGAAGCATTTATTTTTCTAGAAAAATAAAATAAAAAATTTGGAGCAAGGAAATGATTAAACTTCAACTAGTTAATATACAGAATTGTTCTAAGTTCCCATCCAGCAAACAGCAAGTCCCATGACCCTTTTTCAAGCAACTTTCTGTAATATTGAGATGCCATTCTCAACATTCATTTACTAGGTGAATTAAGGTCCAATTAAACTATTTCTAAGAACTACGGTACTTCCTATTTATTTAATTATAAATTAATTAAATTTATTATGTAGGAATTGATTTTGTCAGAACAATAATTTAAAAAACTTATAAAAAGATAAAACAAAGAGGTACTTTTTTAACTTCTGCAGGCTTGGATAGTAGTGAAAATTGGACTAGCTCAGGTTTGCTGAATTCTCTGGCACTGGTAAGTTGTGTGCCTATAATTTAGCTGTCTGCTGTATTCGTGTCGGTAGCACCTACAAAACTAAGCAAAGGGTGCTTCTGGATGGAAAGCATTTGCCGATGATTTAGCTGACTGCATTATATACAGTATTCGATATAGGGCTTCAGAATACAGTATTCAATATAGGGCTTCAGAAGCAACAAAGGATTTTGGCCTTATCTATACTTTTAGAAGAGGATGTACAGTAATTGTACAGCACAGCACAATAAACTGCTGGAAGTAGTTGATCGGGTAAGAAAATCTCATCCCTGTCCCATCCGTTTCTTAATTCTGGTTTTAGTATAGTTTTTAAAATCTTAATATGTGTAGTTTTAATGTTTTAATTATTTTTTTCTTCTTGTTTTATAACCTGTAAGCAGCTGAGAATCATCTGACAGATGGGCGGCATACAAATGTAATAAATAAATAAATAAAAATAAATAAGATGGTGTTTTTGTGCCACTTTCCGTGTTTATTTCCAAAGCAAACCCTAAAAGATTTTTTGTTAAAAAAATTAAATTTACATATAAATGATACGTAGATATAAACATAAATATAGGAATTTTATTAATGATGTTTGCTGCCTCTATTAACAAGAACTGGACATATTGTATGTACAATTGCAGTTTAGAAGGAAATGTCTGTTGTGGTTAACCTTCCTCAGAACAAACTTTTGTTTGCGCACAAACACAATAAACATACTGTTTTTAATAACTAGTTCTAGGAATAATTTCTTTGGAAAACCTACCCATTTTGGGAATAATATCTTCACTGGCCCCTTTGAAGAAACATACATAGATAATAAGACCACGTTGGATCTATATAAAATGACAAAGATATATTGAAGTATTGTTATATATTGATTGATTGGACAGTGTGATTTACTGTTTACTGTAATTTAAAAACAATATTCTGAGTCCAAATAGTAAAACTGCACAATCCTACAAATTTCAATTAACAGATAAGATTCACCAAATTAAATGAAGCTTGATTTCTAATTATGAGTATTCAGGAAAAATAATTTATTTCAAAATAAATTGATAAAATGTTTGTATGTTTGTTTTCAATGTTCGACATGCTAAAGCAAGTTTCACCTAAGACACATTTTTAAAACAAAGGAAACACCCTTGAAGAGTTTATGCTAGACTAAATTAGAAGACTTCCCTATTGAAATTCCAAATATTACACATTTCGAAATCTATTTTAGTGACAAAGTTCTAAATATTTTTATGTTCCAGATGTCCTGAAGACCTGTATCAAATTTTTACAGTATTTTGAAATACATTCAGAATAGACATATGGCTGCTGTTTCTATTAACTGCATAAGAAAAATCGGAAGGTGCCTACATATTTTTGAAAATAAATATCATTCAGTGGGTTTAGTACAAGCTGCAGAAGACACATGTGCAATCTTAACGAGTTATGTCAGTAGATGTGACACTGGTCAAAGCAAGCGAATTTTCATATGCGGTAAAATCCTAAACCATTAAGTATTTTTTTCAGTGCCGGAAATGTTTCTGAATAAATTAGTTTGGGCACCAGAGGGCAGGCACGTTAATAACCAGGTGAAGTACTTCCGTATTATGAAAAATTCGTTTCGGATTAATGCACATTATGAGTTCCTGTTCATATCAGGAAGGCAGATTATATACAATATGAAAATCTAATCTGTAGTGTTGATAGATAAGAGATATGAACTCCGGATTTCTGCGGATCTCGGAGACAGCTCTGTAGAGAAGTTGGGACGAGAGTGATGCAAGCACGCAGGAAAGCGAAAAGAATTTGGCCATCAACCCACAAGATTCGCAATGCTGATATTACCTCTACCCATCTGGCTTCGGAATCCGGCTCAGCAGGCTTCACTTGCAGTTGCGCGTGCAGACACTGCTGCAAAAGCACACGAGCTAGTGGACTCGGGTTTGGGTCAGCCATAAACGCGCGCATACACACACACACGCCACTCGGAGGAAAGCAAACGCAGCCTCTTAAGTCTTTTTCTCAAATTCCTCCTCCAGTTCCTCCTCTAAGATGACGCAAACTCCTCCCACTTCTTTTCTTTGTAGTCCGTGGCCACTGACTCTATGTTGAGAGACAATTCGTTTCTCTGCCTTCACACAATGTACAAAACTAGAAAGCAGTACAAATCGCCCATTGAAAACAATAGCTGGAATTTAGAATTATTTCACAGAACTTGAAAACACAGGAGAATCTAACTTGTTCCTCCTGTTTTGTAAATCGGATATATTTATGGGACATTATTAAACTCAACTCTATTTAGTCTCTAAAATGTACTATGACCCTATGGGGGGGGGAAAGGAAGACTGCAATTTTATGGAACTCAGAGGACTGCAATAAATTTGGGGAAATGAGTGAAGCTGGTTCCAAGGCTCTGGGGAAAAAGGTAGGAAATACCTAGGAATCTGGATGCTTGGAGTGTCATTGGTTGGCAACAGAACAGAGGAAATATGTACAGTTCAGGTACAATGAGCAGTAGTGGCACAGTGGTTAGAATGCAGTTCTGCAGGCTACTTCTGCTGACTGCCAGATGACTGCAATTTGGCAGTTCAAATCTCACCAGGCTTAAGGTTGACTCAGTCTTCCATCCTTCCAAGATTGGTAAAATGAGGACCCAAATTGTTGGGGGTAATATGCTGACTCTGTAAACCGCTTAGAGGGGGCTGTAAGCACTGTGGAGCAGTATATAAGTCTAAGTGCTATTGCTATAAGGAGAAATGGTGATGAAATAAATAGGTTCTCACTTTGTGATTCTCACTATAGTGTGGAGAGGAAGAAACAAAGTTAGAGATTAGAAAATGTACAAAAAGATGTGGTGTTGTTGGTAGATGCATGCAGATCATGGACTCGTTTGGGATAAGTAAGTTTTGTCCCAGAAGGAGACCAAGACCAGGAGAAATGACTAAGGAAAATAATAGGAAGTGATTAGCTGAGGGAAGCCAAAAAAGAGTTAGAGTTCCATTGAGTCAAAAGGATTTCTCAGGAATGGGAAAGAAAGAAGGCGAAGCTGCAAGTTGAGTGCATCAAGTAGCTTAAGAAAGCAAAAGGGAAATAAAGCAAAGATTCTTTGACAGAAGGGTTACTTGCAGTGTTACTTTAATTAGTGATTGGCATTGGGGTGCACTCTTGAGGTGCTCATCTAGAAGCCCCCAACGCTATTAGCTCCAACCCTGTTGGGGAAAAGCGGTGAAAGCATATTTTACTCCGTTTTGAAGAGGTTTGAATGACAGGGGACTTTTCCCTCCAATGTCCCTCCTGTGTTTGTGTTCTAAAGATGCTTATTGGGCGCTCAAGAGGTTTGCTTTTCTAATTCTCAGATTTGGTGGAGGAAATCTCCATCCTTACAGTAATGCAGATGCTGTATCTTGTATGCATCCTTCCACAGCTGTAATAGGGAATTAGCTACAAAAGGTTTTTCCCTCGCAGTCTTTAAAAGATTCGAGACTCTTAAGGAAGTAACCCATTAAATCAGTGTTTCTCAACCTTGGGCAACTTTAAGATGTGTGAGCTTTAACTCCTAGAATTCATCAACTACTATGCTGAGTTGCCAACGTTGAGGAATGTATGAAATATAGCGCAGTCAGCGAGGGAAACGCTTGAAGCGTCTTTACTGTCGCAAGTGCTGTTCTAGCCAATAGAGAACTCTATAGTTCCCCGAGATTAAAAAAACAAAAGAACGCTCTATAGCTTTATTGTCCCGGAAATGATTGAGCAAGAACTGGTGCCTGGAAGTGCCTAGTTTCTCAGGGGTGACCCTTCCGGCTTGGTTCCCTTTCATTTCCTGTAAGACAGGGCGAGCGCCTCCTCGTAGAATGCAAACTCTATCGTTTTAACTCTTAACTGTCAGATCCACCTGAGTGGTGAATTGCTTAGTGTAATTGCCTTCGCAGAAAACTGTAGGGGGGCTGCTCGAGAATAGCTCCTGTTAATACTGAAGTGGATTTCGAACAAGATAAATGGTTGGCAATTTGTTCTCCGTAAGGCTGCTAAACCGAATGGCGGCAAATTTGAAAAAAATGGTAGGCTTTTAAGGCGCAGGTCTTTGTCTTGCTCGTTTCGTAAGTGTGATACCTGACTTGCTGTCATATGCAAAACTAATGTAGCAATATTGTGGAATTCTAGGAGATTCAAGAATAGCAGGCAATTAACTGTGAGATGGGACATCTTCGTAGGTTGCTATTTTTTAAAAAATCGGCAAACTAGTGCATACCGTAGGTCAAGTCGTTGAACGTGTACATTCTTGCTTTTTCTTTAAAGTCATCAAATACGAAGGATGGTGTCCTCCAAGACAAGCGTAGCAAGATCATGGCTAGAGGGCTTCCGAAGCAAAAGCCGATTGAAGGAGTTAAGCAAGTGCTGCTTGTAGCTTCTGGTAAAGGGGGCGTAGGAAAGTCCACAACAGCCGGTAAGTCGTTCATATTATATTAGGAATATGATATATGCATATCCGTGTTTAACATTTTAATGTATGCATTCCATTTATTATTACTATTATTATTACATTTTTCCTGCATTTTGTGTGTCTGTGTGTGTACACACACATGCATACACACATATGCATGCATACACACATACACACACATGCATACATAACATTCATACACACATGCATGCACGCACACACAATATACACATGCATGCATACACACATGCATACATAATATTCATACACATATGTATGCATCCACACACATCCACACATTCATACATAGCATTCATACACACATGCATACATGCACATACACATACATATGCATACATAACATTCATACACACACACATAGTTACTCAAGGCAGCAAACGATACAGAAATAGCATTTTCAAAAGGAGTAGTTTTTTTAAGATTAAGATGTTCAGTCCTTAAGAAGAAACTTTTTTTCTGATTTATCCAATAATCCATCTGCCAGCTGTGTTTGATGTTAACGCTGCAAGAATTTTGATAAATTCTTTTTCTTCCTTTTTCAGTAAATGTAGCCCTTGCATTGGCAGCAAATGAACCGGTAAGTGACCACTGAAGATTTATTTCAGGTATTAATAGACATATTACCGACTTCTCTTTAGGGATAGGTTTAAATCAGTTGCAGTGCTGTGATTTCAATAAGTGGTTTTAGATAATAAAGGTTAGATTCTTTTCCCTTCCAGGATTCTTTGAATAAGAATGTTGAAGAAAATGTGAAAATTATTATTTCTAATTGCAACATGAATATTGCACAACTACCATGAAGCACTGCACACTGGGGAGCAATAAAATGTATTCTTAGAATTAAGATTTAATTTTACAATTTGATGCATGCAGATATCCCCTTGTATAGAACTGTAGAATAGAAAGGGTCCTTGGAGGTCTTCCAGTCCAAGCCCTGCCCAAGGCAGGAATCCTTGTACTATCTCAGACAAATTGTTGTCCCATCTTTTCTTGAATACCTTCCAGTAAAGGAGCACTCACAGTTCAGGGAGGCAAGATGTTCCACTGCTTAATAATACTTGCTGTCAGAAAATTCCTCATTTCCAGGCTGGATCTCCCTCTGATGAGCTTCCAAGCATTGTTCCTTGTCCTATCCTCAGGTGATACGGAGAAAAAATTATTCCTATTCGAGTATTGGAAGACTGCTATCATGCCTTCCTTCAGTCTTGTCTTTGTTAAGCTAAACATACCTAGTTCATTTACCTGTTCAACTTTATTGTTCTTCTCTGTGCTCTTTCTTGGACCTCAGCATCTTTTTTGTATTGTGGGGAGGAGAACTAGACTCAGTATTCTAAATAGGGACTCACCAGTGCAGTACAGAGTTTTATTATTCCTGTGCAAAGGTCAGGATGAGGAATACTGGTTTAAAATTTGTAGGGGGAAAAAGTAAATATGAACTGTCAGCATGGTGTGATAATAAAAAAGAAAAAATACAGTTTTTAATCTGCATCAACAGATTATTTAAAAATCCTGGGAAGTAATACAGTTTTTTAATTCAGTCACCTCAACTAATGTGTCTAGTTCCAATTTCAGAGAAGATAGTACAGCCTCAGAGAAAGATGGTAAGGATTATGATGGATCTAAAAGTTAAGTTCTGTGAAGAAAGGTTGAAGGAACAGGGCATGTTTAGCCTTGAGAAGATGCAGAGGAGATAAGAAAAAATTCTTCAAATACTTGAACAAATGTCATGCAGAAGGAAATCATGATCTTTTCTATCATTCCAGAGCAGGACATAGAATAATATATTTAAGTTAGAGGAAGGTATATTCTAATTTTATTCATGTATTTGTTTGATTTGTATCTCATCTTTCTTTTATGAGCCCAAAGTGTCGGATGTTTTTTTCCATAAAACAATTCTTTGAGGTAATGCTACAGTTTGGTAATAAAAGTAAATGGATTTCACTGAATTCAAATGAAGGCAATTTCTGTTTGACAGGGATGCATTAATGTTGGTTCCTGCACTGAGCAGTTTATGAGACTTTATAGATCAAATGCTATGGTGTCTTCCAACTTTGATACATTAAACACAATGTATAATATCGTCCCTTTTTAGATTTTATTTACTGTATGATAGTGAAATAAAACAAAATATCTGCACATGTAGTAAATTTTTGTAATTTAGGTATTTTTGTAATTTCTCCTTGAGGGAGAAGTTTCTACTTTCCCCCCCAAGACACCGCTATAGAGCATTATATGCCAAAACAACTAGACACAAGGATAGTTTCTTCCCCCATGCCATCACTCTACTAAATACCTAACTCCCACAGCATTGTCTTATGCCTAAAGATATTTATCCATGTAGTAGGATAAGTATTGCTATTATCCTTGTCATCTTCTTATCTTTCTCATCTTTCCATCTTCTCATCTTTCTCACAGCTCATTTTTCCTACTATGTTCTCCTATTGGTACATTATGACTTATCAATTGTTTGTATCTTATGATTTAAGATCTATGACTTATCACTTAGTTGTTGTTTGTATGTACACTGAGAGCTTATGCACCGGAGACAAATTCCTTGTACGTCCAATCATACTTGGCCAATAAAGCTGTTCTGTTCTGTTTTGTTCTGTTCTATTCTATCTACTCTACTCTACTCTACTCTACTCTACTCTACTCTACTCTACTCTACTCTACTCTACTCTACTCTACTCTATTC
>JANHJO010002059.1:32007-44953 GCA_032468235.1 Pseudoxyrhopus heterurus | reverse complement strand
CCACTCAGTTTGAGGTGTTGTTTGGACAAATCTTATTAGAGGGCAAAATAAAAAACGTCCATCAAGAAATTATGCAAAAGGCGAAATGGACACACCAGCTGGGTAAATCTATCATATCCTGGCAGGAAAAAAGAAAAGAAAAAAGGCAACAAGCACTTTTAATTAGCTGAGTGAATGTCGTTTGCCAACCACTGAAAGCCCAACCTTCTCTCTCATATTAAAATGTGCATAATTTTCTATGGAAAGAAAAAAAAAAGTCTGGTCTGAACAGCCATGACCATAGTCAATCATACTAAAAGGCACTGGTGCTTAATTTGATTTACCAATATAAAATGCAAATAAGGTGATTATGTGGAGTGGCAGCCAGCACTGTCCCTCTTTCAAACCATCAAGTTAAATGCGAGGAGACAACAAACTGCCTGAGCCAAAAAAAAATAAAAAAATTAGCATATTTGTTTGATTAGCACTACAAAAATTTAATTAGATTGGCTAATTGCTTGACAAATTGTTCTACACCAGAGAAAAGGCAGAACATTTTTTATTCGTCTGGGAAGAGGGGAAAAGGCTCTTCTGGGTGTTTTAATCCAAATGCTATTTGCCAATTTGCAACAGCATTATTAATTGAATGGAACATGCTACGGCAGAGCTGCCAGAAACTGGGAGATGAATACGGAATATGATTAGCCTTCACACACACAGAGAGAGAGCTCTTGTGTGTACCTGGGATGTCTCCTGCCTAGTAAAATTAAGCAGAGTATTTCTTGTGGATCTACGTCAAAACAAATTATTTCAAGGCTCCTGAATCTGAACAAATGTTATACATTCCCTAGCAGAGTGACCAGGATCTATTAAAGTAGCCTTTCTATACTTCTATACCCTTATGTGCAGTGGTAGCACAGCTTTGCAACTGTTCACAGCCCACTTGTCGGATTGTACGGTGAGGTTCAGATTTATTCCAGGGCTTGCAGGCTTTTGAAGGATCTTAGCCCTCTACCTCACTTTTCTCCCTTTGCTTATGCAATCAAAATCTTTTCAAAGGCTTTTAGTTTTTTGTTTTATTTTCCTTTATAGTGCTAGCAATTTCTATCGGTTTTTTTATACCAAGGAACAACAAAAAAGGATTTCGACAGGAACACAATGTTAACATTGGATTAAGTGTAGACAGCCTAGCAGAAATCCTTTGCATCACAATATGGTTTTCCCCCCAAGATGTTTTCCCAAATGGTATATAAGAGAAACAGTAAAAAGTAAAGACTTTTTCAAGCTGAGTTCAGCTGCTTGTGACTGCAAGGACAGGTCCATTTAGTTTACTTGGCAACAGTATGGAAGTAATTTAACTTTCCTTTTTCTAGGAATATTGTCATAGTTATAGATGCTGTTGTCGTTTTGTTGCTAGTTGACTTTCCAGTCTAGTTGGTATTCTCAGTCTAAGAATGAAACCACTCTGCTTAGCTTTCCAAAATCACTGCTGTATTCAGCTAGGGTAGTGTTCCCATGCCTAAGCATACGGATCAGGACCAGTTCTAAAAGATGCGTTGTCTTTATTCAACCAAAACTCCACAAAAACCCTGTTGCTATGAAATAAAGCACAAGTCTAATTACCAATTGGCTCTGGCAGTTTCTCCAGCACACTCCGGGTTGAATGCCAAATGATTAGAAATAAAGTAAACACTCCTGGTAACCGAGTTACAGTTCAAGATTCACCGTGAAGCATGAAAACCAAGCTGCAGAGATGAACACTTGAACAAGAAGGCTTTTAAGCCGCACGAACCATGATACTTTCTAAACTAATCAGTTGTTCTCTGCAGAGAGCTGTTTCCAACCACACCTCTTTTAACCCCTCTAGGGTGTGGTCAATTACTGGTCAGCTGTAGCTCAACCTCTCCCCTTCCGGCGTTGCTGACGTTGCTGTTGCCTTCTCATTAATTGCCGGGTTCTGGCATCAGCTAAGGCTTCCTCTTCACTGTTTTCAGCAACCACCGGCTCCTGATAGCTCGTGGAGGGACCAGCCTCTGGCATGATGTCAACAGCTGATTCCTCCCTTTCCTCCAACACTGACTCCATATCTCCCTCGGAGTCAGAATCGACTGCCAGATCAGCAGCACGCTGCAGAACCACAACACTGATTCTGAACAATGGTGTCCTAATATTGCTTCCTTGTAATATCCTCATTCACGGTTGGGCCGATTGATATTATATAAATAACTACTTTTGCCACATATTTTTACTGATTGATTATAACAATTTACAGAAAAACATTAGTGATGTGCTTGAATAGAAGGAAAATATATAGAGCTGCCTGGTTTCTCCATCAATAAATGTCAGGAAAATTATTCCTAGAAAGAAAAAGATGAATGTTATACTTAAGTAAAATGTAATCACATTACCAACATCTGAAATGTTTCACAACATTATATATTAAAGAAGCAAATATTTTAGTGTTTTCCACATATGCATGTTGACTAGCAGATGGTGGATACTACAGGTGTAATTTTATAACCACACTCACTTGTTCATTTGCAAGGACTAATTCCTGTGGTGGCTGTGTTTTCTTAACTTGGCAGAATTTATTCTTGAGGCAATATTTTAATAACATGACATACATATATGGGTACACTTCTGAAAAGGTTAGGAGGATAAGGACTAATCATTTCATGTTTTGTAGAATGTTATTTATGAATATGTCTTACATATAATGAAACTTTTTCCTGAAATTATCTAATCTAAAGATTTTATTCATTCAAGTTTTCTTCAACTTGAGGGTAGCATTTAATTTTAATATGAGACCTAAGGAGAGCAATGAGGATGCCGCACAAGTCATCCTGTTTCTCAAAAGTTGCAATGTTTGTCTCATGGTTTCCAGAGTACCTTCAGTTCAGGCATTTCACATCAGTCCCATTAGGTGGCCAGACCAAGAAACCAACTCCACAGGAACTCTAAAATTACTTTTATGGAGATTGATTATAATAACACAATTTTGCAAGTCTAATTGTAGTATACCACCTTCCTTTTTTATATTCCTGTTAAATAGGAAGGTTTCTCTTTGACCTTCTTCCTAAAATTATCTGCTGTTGCTTATGATATGTGTTGCCTCTCATCGCTTTGGTAACACAATTTGCATATGTTCATCAAGATCATCTTCTTTATTCTCTATATTAATAGCACAAAACAATGTAATCTGTAGTTCTGCTATACTGATGTGTTCATAGTTTCTTCATTGAATTATTTATTTATTATTTATTTATTTATTTATTTATTTAAATAAATTTGTGATGGAGTGTAGCGAACACTAAACTGCTAACATTGCTACTGTTGGTCTGAGCAATATTAACATCTCTTCCCTGAATTTTAAGAATCCCAAACACCCAATTCCAAATTTTAGGTGGTTTGGAAAGCCACTGCAACAAGTAGGGTGTGTCAAATTTTTCAACTTTCAATTTCCAAACATATGGGGTGTTCAAAAGTTGTGACATGACTTGGGGACATTTTGGTTACTTTAATATAATTTAAATGAGCTTGATAAATAACTACATAAATATAACTTTTTAACATTGTCAGATATGGCCTACTGTTAAGAGAACAAAGTAGTGATGATGCTAGAAACTACCCAGCGGCAGCCTGTCTTGCAAGAGACATATATACAAAAATGCTTGAAAAATGGGAACGAGTGAACACTTCTTTTGTGACCACTGTTGTAAATTCACTAGTGACAGTCTTGAACAAGATCCAAGAGAACTGAGATCAAGCCAAAAACATATCTCTTGGTAGAGGAAAGCTAGATGTCGAAGAGACTTTCACTGTGAAACTTGACAAATTGTTTGACATTCTCAACTGAAAGTGTCAAATTGTTCTGTGTGCCACATTCGGCTGCCCTGCTGGCTACAAAAAAGAAGCTCACATTAACTGTACCAGCCATCCCTTCAACTGGGTCACCAATGTTTGGTGCTGAAATCCACCTGTGCAGCAGTCGGGGTCTCTTTCGCTGTGGCTGTCCTGGGATTGGCTGTGTACTATCCTTTGTGTTCTGTCCCAGACATCTTCTGGGTCTTCATAGCTCTTCCGGAGGTGATCAGACAGGCTGCAGGAGCCCAGGACTCCTTTGTAGATTTTAATTTTGGTAGACCTGGTTTAATGTCAAGGTTCTGACTGATGAACCCAAACATGCAAGAACTGTTGAGACGATCCAATCTCTTTATGCAAAGAGTGCTTTCGTTCTGTGCCGAAATGATGTACTCAAGTTTTGCATAAAGAGATTGGATTGTCTCAACAGTGCTTGCTTGGTTGGGTTTGAACCTTGACAGACCCACTGGAATTGTAAGGAATAGAGTGAATCAGCTGCCTCGATTAATAGAAGCACTAAGATTACAAGAAAGATTTCCTTATGCTCCATATGTGGGTTTGTTGCATTCTGGATATAGATTCAGTTTTATCATTGATCAGTGTAATTGAATCGAACTAGTAGTCCCTTTCTCTTTCTTTCTCCAGCACTATTATTCATTTCTATTTTGATCTTTTTAATAATAATTTGTGATGTTGATTCCAAGCAATAGAATTTACTTATAAGTTATCTCCAAAGATGTTAAAAACTACAAGAAGTTTGACCTTGATGTTTAAGGTGATTTCCCCCCTCCCCAATTTATTTATACCTTTTCTAGGTTGACTGGCACCAGCTGGATTATTTGGTAATTGACATGCCACCAGGGACAGGAGATATTCAGCTGTCAATCTCACAGAATATTCCAGTTGCAGGTATCTTTGGTAGTTTTGCAATGTAGTGTAAGCAGAGCAACTAGGTGCATTTGAATTACATGGCTGGAGACAAAGGTTTTATTTGGAACCTTTGAGGTTGTTCCTCTTTCATAAATGTTGCATTTGCTCACAATAATCTATAATTAAAAACCACTGTATGACTTTGAGGCAGATGAATCCATCACCTCTTGTTAATTTTTTTAAAAAATAACTTTATTGGTTTTAAAAAAGATAAACAAATGGAAATAGAACATTAGAAAAAGAAGTCGGCTTGCAAAGGATATAAAGCTGAAAAAATGTTTAGGTTACATTTCTATGTAGAGTAATATGTCAAGTCATAGCTGCTCATTTTAAAGATCAAAATGCGTTCATATACCTCCTCCAGTGTTTTGGGAAGAAGAGTTTGATTCTTGCTCCTCAGTGAGATTGTTCTATATTTGATTTTTCTCTCTCTAAAATATTGAGAATCACTATAGGAAATAAAGTTTGGGCAGGATAAAATATTTTGCTGTAAAATATTTTTTAATTCGCTAAATACAAAAAACAGAGGAAATAAATACTTTAAAAAGTATATTTGCAGACACATATATAGAAATGTTAAAGTTCATCTATATGAATCTTTATGAATGACTTCTGTAAAACACTAAAGAGTTGAAGTCATATGTTTCTGTTTCCACTGCTGAACAATCTTTTGATTATATGTTCATTTTTCCTGTCCAAAGTCAACTCCCATATCATTGAGATAAATTGCACCTCAAAATGTTGAGTTAATACATGTGATCACTTTCAAAATGAGGCAATATATTTAAGTAAAACATTGCTTTCATTGCATTTCACAAAATAAATACAAAATAGCAATTTCTAAAATACTTTTTCTTATTGAAAATGATGCTATCTAAAAATCTGCTAAATTATCTGGTTTTTGCTTTTTTACATGTCTCTGTTTTTTTATTAGATAAATAGAAAAAAAATCAAGTGAAGTCCCCCTTCCACAAAAACTGTTTCTGGAGTTGAGTGAATTCTTGCAGCAAATGTCATTTAGGGCTGAAGGAATCAGGGAAATTGGTGATAATTGGCTACTCTGATACATATGAATGGAAACACTTTTTGTAAAGCATAACCATTATTAATCTTTAATTAGAGATCTATTTTCTGAGTCTATTAAAGATTCTTCTAGGAATTAAAGTACCTGAATGAAACAAAACAATATTGATTTTTCCTGGGGTTTCTTTCTTTCTAGGGGCTGTAATTGTGTCCACTCCACAGGATATAGCTTTATTGGATGCACATAAAGGGGCCAAGATGTTCAGAAAAGTGAATGTGCCAGTAAGTACATCTTATTTGACTCTGCTAGATTATGGATATATTTTTAAATTAGAAGTGGGCAACCTAGAGCAAAATACATTTTTGAAATAATTTTTAAATTATTCCTAATATCCTAGAAAACTCTAATATATAAGCATTGGTATTGATATTATTGATATTAAGCTTAATTGATATTATTTAGCTTTGATTACATTGTACCCTAGTACTGTCCTTGCTGTATCCTTCCTTACTATGAAAGTAATGCCATTTGGTTTTTTTTAATGTGTGTATGTGTCTTGAGTAGTACATTTCTCATCTTTTGACTGAAAGTGTTCAGTCAAATTCAATCAAGTCCATTTCAATTCAGTGATGCCTAAGATACCAGTATATACAGTAGTCAATTCGTGTAGTCTTGCGCTGCTTTGGATTTTCCCAAATTTCTAATTCGTATATTCCAAATCTCCACTATAATTTTTTTCTTTGCAGTTTTGGGTTTTCTTTTCTTGTATGGTAGCACAAGTAAATAGACTTCCCAAAGGTTTCAATATAGCCACATCATAAACATCAATACTACTCCCAAAAATCCTGAGCTCATCCTTAGTAGACTGTTGAGTACTAACCTACCAGAGGGACTCATCATCCACACTCTCAATCACTTTACATTGCTATCCATGTGGTTTCAGTGAAATAGTATTTTATCATTGCTTTCTTCTGCCACACATGACATGATGCCTTTGCTATTGTAACTAAAATGATCAGACACCTCTAGCATCTTCCTGTATCATTGTTGCCTGATATAGGTCCCTGCTTGTTTTAGCTGGGCACTTAAAAATAATCTTTATGACTTGATTGATGCCTTGGATTATATACTCTAGGTCTAAACTTCCCATGTTTTTTGCTCATTCCTCCCAAGAACATCTAAACATAACAAGATAGTCCAGCAAATCATGAGATAGATAATGATTCCATACTCAGCTTGTTTTTTTTTGTATTAGAATCCCAGTGCCAAAGTATTGAAAACCTGCTTTTACATACATGAGTTTTAGGGGGAAAGGCCTCAGGTAGGTTATAGCTTTAGCAGACAGATAGTGCAAACAAAAATGTAGCCAGAAATAAGCCAAGAGTTTTTCTGTGAATGTTGGTTTTTTGCATTGTCACATGAAAGTTCTATTAAGCTGCTTATTCTTTGGAAGTCAGATCTGGGAATAAAGAATTATTAAAATGGAAGCCAATTTAGGCAAAGGAAGAGGAAACAAAGAAATTGTTTGTCTCAGGACTCCAGGACTAAATTTTTAGTTCCTTATAATGATTACCCTGCTACACAGAGAAGAAGGCAAAAACACTGACAACTTTGTAGCCCAACAGCCAAGCTGGTAGTGAGCCAGCAGCAGCTGCTCAAATAGCAGAGCCAGGCTGAGTGGGGCACAGTGGCTTATTAATCACACTTGGCGAGGGAGGGAGTTAGGTGGGCTAATGACTGAGTGACCACCTCATATATTGTTCCTGGTGGCATTCTTTGCATTGGCACTAAATCTGTGCTACAGGCCATCAGTTGTGTGCCAGTGTACACATGCAGAGTTATGGATCTCGTGGTGATGTTTTAAATCTCTCTTCTGTTTCAGTCATATATTTATTCCCCCAATATCTCATTCTGAGCAATGTTTGTATGTTTCCTGCATCAACTACATAGCTCCACAAGATACCCATGGTCCACAGTCTGGGAGCCCGTGATTTTCAGAGAACTCAGATATCCTGCCCCAACTTTTTGACAATTTTCTGTAACATCAGTATACTGAAAATGCAAATCACTCCATATGCTATATATACTGTCAAAAAAACCAATGTAGTTTGGTAGCAAAATGTTTGAATATTAATTTGGTGATTTTTTAACAGTTCATCAAAATGTCATGTAACTACAGCCATATTTAGAATGGAAACAATTGCAATTTTATTAATGTTTTGTCCTCCTTTAGTATTCCTACTGTTGTCATACCAGTTTGTCTCATCACATCAGATGTTCACGCCTTTGCAAATAGCATCTACTCATTAAATGTTTTTGCTACATCACATGCCCGTAGAAATTTTGCTGGGTAGTGTGCTTTTTGCAGCCTGTTTTTGTCAAGAAGACCCCCATGTTCCATCTCAATCTAGACTTTCAGGTATAGTAAACTACTTGGCTGGACTTCCACCATAAGGGAATAGCCATTGGCCAGTCTGTGCTTTTCATGCCAAATGTTCATTCTATGACATCTCAAGGAAGAGTTAGGAGACATTTTGCCTGAAACCAATCACAAAAAAAATATGTTTGTTCCAAATTGTAGACCTCTAAGTCTCTTTTGTCCATAATTTTTATACCATAAGTATACCCAAGGGATTGTGAAGCCATAGAGAATATCTGTGCATTTATGAGCAATGCTTCATTTTTCCAGTGCATAACTATTTTGATAACCTCACATAGAGATGTTGGCCCCTTAAAAAAACCAAAAAGATATTCTGGTTTATTCTAAATCTAGGGAATAAATGTTGCTGAATATTATAAAATAACAAATAAATAAAATAGTTTGACAAATAGTGAATGTGCTATTTACCAAAATGTAGTCTTTAGAGTCTTAAATGCATTGAAGTAAAAATAAGACTCAAAGTCATATGTGCATCAATATGTCAAGAAATGTATGTTTCTTTAGAATTAGTATTGAGAATATTAAGCAAATGAGGATATAAACATTAAGTTTGAATGCCATTTTAAAATTGGAATTAAAAAAACATTCTTAGGGACTCAAGTTATCACTCCAATAGTAAGGTGGAGTGCAAACTAAAAGCTATTTTTAGCCCTAGTGCTTTCCGTCTTTGCTCTTAGCACACAAAAAATGTGGCTTGCCTGCTGAAAAATACAGAAGATAAAAGAAAAAAGTAGAAAGGGTCGTTCAGTATTATATATTCTTAATGGTGAGTTTACCCCTGGAAATATATTGCTCCAGATGTCATACCAGAAATAAACCTATATTAGAATTGTTGGAAAATTTGAATTGACAGCACAAGATAGTATGCTAGATTGGAATGTGACCCAGAATGTGATGAGTTTTTTACTCATAAAGAGGAGAAAAGGTAGAATCCCAATTCTATTAAGCAGTTTTGATATTATTATATGAAATATATCAGGAAGTGGCCATAATTATATCCAGAAAAGTGAGTGATGAAATAATCCAACACAAATAAAAAAGGAAAATGTGCACTAAAATAATCTTCAGAGAGAAATGAAAATAGCATTTTTCTAATGAAATGTATAAACTGCTTCAGCCTCAGGAACTCATGCTTTTTGATTTTGTACTTTATGGTTGAATTTTTATTGTTATATAGCTGTAATTATATCATGGATGTTTTATTCTTATGATGGTAACCCACCAAGAGGTTTTTAATTGTGGAAGGCAAATACAAACTAACAAACTGAATACATAAATATAATCCAGGCGATCAACGCTGGCAATTTATTTAGTGCAAAATACAGTAAGACCTTGATTCTCCAGCGTGGTGCCTGGGGCATAATGTGTCCCCTGACATGTTCTTGGTCCTCAACTTTAATTTTTCAAAAAAAAAAAAGTGTGTGTGGGAGGGAATCTGCTCTTGACGCAACATAAAACAAAATCAAGCAAAACATAGAATTCCAATAATGCCTCTGTGCCCTCAGACACCCTCAAAACATTTTTAGAAAATAAAATGGTGGGAGATTGGAGCTCAGAACTTTATTTGCCTTCTGGTAAACGAGTGTTTGTAATTGACAACACCTACCAAGGCAACCATTTTGTGAATATGCCCATTCATAACATGCTTTCAATACAAATATACTAATAATAATCATCTGGCGGGCATACAGGATTAAAGCAACAGCTAGAAACACTGATCTGTAGTGCCGGCAGTCATGATGCCTAATGTGCTCATTAGCCCAAGGAGCTTGGGGAATCTTGCCCTAAAGTTTAGGGTGTTTAGAAGGATTAACGTGTAAGCAGGCTAAATATGAATAAAATCAAACAGAGCTGCAAAGCAATTCAGCATCAATGAAATGAGAAATTATACACACACACACACACCATAAGTAGCATATGTTCTGTTTTATAATATTCCATAAGCAGAATGCTAAGATTCCCAGTTTAAATAGTTCTCACAATCTAAAATAGACAGTTGAGAAGATAGCAGAAGGAGCAGCAGCTTTTTTCCTGGCTTTATGTTTTTGGAAAGATAATGCTACCCTACTCTAGTGTTATTGAAACCCAAGCTTGATCACAGATCAGAATAGATTTTTTTCTTTTGCATGTAGCTTTCATCAGAAATAAGAAACAGAAGAGGCGATAACTTCTATTGGCAGAGCTACTGGTATTTCTGAAGTTAAAAAATGAAAAAAAGAAGATACCATCGTTACTGAATCAAGAAACTACTTAATAAAAATCCATTAAAAGGCCGTTTATCTTTTCCAGTTCTGCACAGAATTACTCAGAGTATCTGGTATCTGGGACAGAATGTCCCTGAGAACAAAACAGAAGCCTCATTATGAAATAGCTAAGACTAAAAGTTAATGGGACCTCTCTAAAAGTCATGTTGCAAGTCAGTTACAAAGATTTGCACTCTCCTGGCTTTAATGCAAAAATGTAAGCCTTGTGCTGGACATGACAGATGTGTCCTGTGTATTATGCTTGCCAATTAGGTGCCTTTAGGAATGCAGGACCTGAATATAGTGATATCTGTATTCTCTATTTGTGTTCTTCAGTAGCTGGTGTTGACAAGCATAGTTTATTAATATAAAACTGTTTTAATTAGTATTACTGGATGTTATCTAATCCCTTTTTATATTGGTAGCTGCTATTGGCATCCTATGGTACTAGGTTCTGTGATTAACAAATTTTTATAAAGTCTTAATCTTTTGCCATTCAACCAAGGGCTTTTTTCCCATGTAAGAGCTGCATGCTAATACAGCCTTTATCAAGTTATTTACCATTGTTTTGGTTTGAAGAGTCCATTTGAGAGCTCTTCACCAACCTTTTTTCTTTTAAAAACCCTTAATAATGTCTTCTAAGCAAATTTGTCCACCTCATGCCTATCTTCCGATTGATAATTGTGCTTTACCTATAAACAATTAATGTATTTTTAAAAGGATTTTGAAAGCATAAACCATAACTATGAAATCAATTCACCAACAAGACTTTGGGCATAGCTTTAATTGATCAAGTGGGGCTGTCTGATAATCTTAGCATGCAATTAATTATAAATAATCGTTTATCTGATGAATAATTAAATTTCATTAAGAGTACCAGATCTCCTAACCTGCTCCCGATCTCTCCACGCAACTACTGTAAATCTTTTAATTTTTTTTTTGTCTCTGCTAAAGCTTACCTGAAACTCAAATAATTTTTGGCAGGGTGGTTGTGGTGATGGCAGTGGTGCAGCTTTATGGAGCTTTGTGGAGCAGTAGATTTTGTCATTATTTCCTTTTCTTATGCCATATTTCACTTTTATAAACATTAAAATCTAACAAAGAAATGGTGTCAAGGTGGATGACTATTTACAAATGGCCTTCCCTCATATATCAAAGCACCATGGAAGGAGTGCTATTAGCAGTAAATGTTATTTCCTGTTATGGGAAATGGAGAGTAAAAAGAATTGATTAATCTGGGACACACAGGTTCAGAGTGGGGGTATGATTGAATACTTTTCCTTGTTTTTTTCCCCTATTGGACAGCTCAATATTCTCAATATTCTTTCAAGCTAGTGGATATGAAGGCAATCGCTATTTGGCTTCAAATGCTTTAGAACAGGGCTGTCCAACCTAGGCAATTTTCAGACTTGTGGACTTCAACTCCCAGAATTCCTCAGCCAACACATGCTAGCTGGAAAATTTGGGGAGTTGACATAGGTCTTAAGGTTGCCAAAGATGGACATCCCTGCTTTAGAAAGTCCGAGGAATGGAAATGTTAGCTGTGTAGAAATGCCTTAAAATGGTATGAATCATTCACATAAAAGGTTTCTTGAACAAATGCAACTTATTAAATGATAGCAACTGTTTGCTACTTTAAAGTGCAGCTATGCCTAAATTATTTTGCTGCTTTCTCCTAAAATTTGTGTGAATATGATAATAAGCATTGATCTGTAAATATGGAATCCTTTGCAAAAGTTGAATATTCACCAAATTTTGTCAGAGTCCTATGAGCTAAAGTCTGTTTCTGAAACCTTTGTATTTCCATGAATATGGAAACACACTATTTAACCTAAAGTAGCATGTACGTCACAACACTCGATCTGCAATTTGAACGTTGATGGGCCCAACTTATACAAAGAAATCTGTCACCATAACTATTCTTCTGGTAATATAAACCAAAACTATTTGTGAGAATGATATTTGAAAAGCTAATTACAGAAGTTTGGCAAATAATGACTAATGTAAATAACATTCTTAAAGAATAAATAAACCAAGAAAGGCGTGTGTTAGGATGCATGGATAGGATCAAGAAATCCCTCTAGAGATCCCTCTAGAGCAGGAGTAGCCAACCTTGGCAACTTTAAGATTTGTGGACTTCATCTCCCAGAATTCTGGGAATTGAAATCCACAAGTCTTAAAGTTGTTAAGGTTGGACACCCCTGCTTTAAAGTGTCTAGGGGACTCCAGTCTAATCTGGAAACCAGATGGAAGTGTGTGTGGAAAAGTTTCTTTGGTGTGTAATATGACCAGTGCATACTTACATAGCATTGTTTGCAGCAAGGGATATGCTTAACAGTTTTTACTGCTGTCAATTGCCCTGAACGTGAAAGCCTGTTTTAAACAGGAAAGTGACTTTTCTCTGGCTAGGTGTATAGGTGCAATGCCAACTGTTTAAAACACCTCTTCTTATGCGTGAATTATTGCTCC
>JANHJO010002058.1:165514-175903 GCA_032468235.1 Pseudoxyrhopus heterurus | reverse complement strand
GACAGGAAGGCCTGGAGGAACATTGTCCATGGAGTCGCGATGGGTCGGACACGACTTCGCAACTAACAACAACAAGAGCCAAGGGAGAGAGTCCTCAGAGCCTGTCCCCACTGCTTTTGCAAATAATTCTTTAGCCAATAGGGGGCACAGGATGACCGTCTCCCAATGGTAAAACCTGGAATTAAAACTTCCCTCCCGTTTCCCCCCACAACTTCAAAAAGAAGGCTTATGTGCTCTTTCCATTCTCCCATCTATGTATGCCCTCCTGAGACTTCATCAAGCCCAGGTATCTTTCAAAAAAGGTAAAAAAAATTACAGTTGCAGGTGTCCTTATTAGGAAGGAAAGCCTCTAAGATCTGTTTACAATAATTACTTTAAAAACAAAATTTATAATATTAGTACAGATTTTTTAGAGCACACCTCCGTGTGTAGTTCAATTCTTTCTTTCACTCTTTTTCCTGTTCTTTTTCCCCTTTCTGGAGAACTGGAGCAGATAGGGCTTCCTAAAGGAATATTTCATGTAATATGAGACCCCTATCTGAAGACTGAAGTTTCCATTAAACTCAGGCACACCTCCAGTGAATGGAGATATACTCATCCCCCTGGCTACCGAATGTCTCATTTACTTTTCCTCTGGAGCAGCGTGCAGGTCAAAGCCTGGTTTTTTGGAGGAAGCAAGAAGGAGAAGGAGAGAGAGAAGATTAGAAAAATAATTACAAACTGATACCTACTACCTTTATACAAATGATGTAGTTTTTCATATCTGTTTTTAAAGCCCTGAGGAGTTCTATCCCTTAAAGGTTCTACAGTATTCACACAATATGCCTAGCCAGGAAAAAGTAAAAACCTAGACACAACCTGTACACAGCATAGTACATTTGGTTAGTGTAAAACTTAGGGAGTGTTGGGGAAGGTGGCTTAACTTGTTGCATAAAGGTGGTTTGTTAAGTTAGTTTCCAGATCAACGGATTGTGAAAGCTAGAGAGAGAATGGATTCAGTAACCAGATCAAGTGTGTTGTGTTTGGTGCAGGAACCTAAGAGAGAAGGAGAAACAGAAAAGTGGTTTCCATAACGTCAATGAGTCTGTTCTGTGCTCGCCCATTGCCAAACTTTCAAAGGAGAATGTGTTGGGCAACCCTATTGTAAATATGAGATATGAAACCCTATCTCTCTCGACTGCCATTCAAGAATCCCAACTGGGGGTCGGGAGGCGGGTGTGTGTGTGTGTGTGTGCATGGACCAATGTATATTTGATGCCCTGATAACTGAGAGAAACACACAGCCCTTCTTTGTTCACTTGTCTCTGAGATGCCTTTCAATCTGCATCCTTCCTCTTGGAGCTGTCACTAGCTCCGACACTGCTTCCAGCAGGCTTGATGTGTGAAATGGAACAACCCAAGGGTGCCCCCATCTCCACCACTGCACTATTGTAAGCCCTGTTACTCTTGGTGGATTGATAGATCGGTTGGCACAGCTGGTTGGCAGTGCATGTTACTGGTATGAGACTGCTGACAGCCAGACTAACCATGGGAAAATATGCCAAGCCTCCCTAGGGCAAGGTACATGGCTTGACCAGCCTCTCCAAGCATCTGACTCAAGGCAAGGGAAAGAGATTGTGTCTGCTCCCAGGGAACTCAGAAATGCATCGAGTCAGGAAGTGCTTGCCTTGGATGATATTCTACCAGCTTTGGGCAAAACCTGTTGCCCAGTGTTAATGGCCACCTATCAGGCCAGAGGGGATCACTCCAGTCTTTTCAGGCTAGGAAATTTAGAGTAACCCCCTGTAGAGACCACATCTGTTATCATTGCCCATCATATTTGACCATGGCATAAGAGCCCAATTGGCTATCTATATAGCAAGGGGTAACAAGGGGTATTCACAGGGGGTGGTCAAGATGTGAAGATATGCATTAAAAAAAACAGGTGAAACTTTGGATGCCCTATCTCAAACATCATGCTGACTTTTTTGACCATGCCCTGCAGACATTCCTCCTAAACAGAGTCTGATCTGCTAAATGCAGATATGGGCAATCATTTAAAAAGCCAAAACTCGTAGGCTAAAATAGTAGAAGTCATCTCTATAAATTTGCAAGGAAAATTGCCAGCCCATGAAGTGACCAGGAGCTGAGCACAATTTGGAGTATCTTATTAGTTCAAGGCTTAGAAGGATAATCAGCCCACTCTGGAATTCAAACAAGCTCCTTGGTTTGCAAGGCCTTCCTTTTTAAGTGGGCCCAAAATTGAAATTGTCCATTTCAGATGAGGTTACAAAGAGAGGAGATGAATTTGTTCAAGAGGAGATTGGCAAATGTTCTTTGCTTCTTGCAGCTCCTTTCCTTGACAGCCAATACCCCCCACTCCTCACCTCAAAGGTTGAATGCTTCCTAATACAGAAAAGCTGTCAATTGTGACCAATTCCCCCTTCCCCCACCCCCAACCTCGCACCCTTCCACTGCCAAGGAGTCCATGAACACAATACGACTTGAAGGGCCTGTGCTTTATCACCCTTAGGGAAATGCCCAGTGATGCTCTCATTTTATTAATTTATTACATTGATAGTCTGCCTTTTGTACAGTGCTCAAGGTGGAGAACATAACCGATTGTCCCATTTTTCTTCACAATAACCCTTTGAAGAAGGCTGGTGTGTGAATGACTCACCCAAAGTCACTCAGCCTGCATTCATAGCTGAGAATGGACTTAAAGCTGGACATTCTGATTACTATTCCGCACTACCTCTGTTGAATCATCACCAAAAGGCCAGGCCTAGTTCCAGTGTTTTAAAACAGCAACTTCCCTTGCTTTGAAGAACATCTTTCCCAACTCTGAAAGTTCTTTTCTCTCCCTTCATCCCAGAGTTTGGGATTGCCACAAAGTGCTGGACCTGAGCTTGTGGGGAAATGTCACATTTATAGGCTCCAACTTTATTTGAACCAGGGATCTTGGGATATGTGTAAAAATCAAGAGTGCGTCCAAGGAAGTGCTAGCCACCCTCCTTCAAATTCTTTAATCAGAATCATCTTGGCCAGATCCTGAGAAGTAGATTCTGATCTTTCTGCCTTTCCTTTTTGCCTATCCGGTGGGCCAACGCTCCATTCATTTTGATGAGAGCCAGGAAGTAGGGCCAAGTTAGGAGTGAAGTCCCACTGAATCCCACCGAATATCTCAGCTCAACGTTATTCCCAAATTTGGACACATTTTATTCAGGAAATCGAGGATTCAGAACAGCATGAACGTACATTCCCTTTTGCTTAAAAACTGGGCTGCTTCTGCTTCTAACCGTCGGCCGCCTGGACCAGTTACTCGGTCTTCCTTGGGATCAGCGCCTGACTTAGCGCCTTCTCCCTTTCCCACGGCCACCTGTGACCTCACAGTGCTCTGTCCACAAAGACTGAGATCCAAGGTGGGGGGAGCTCGTTTTAAACGGAAGCAAAGAAAATATTCACGCGCCAAGTCTGACGCAGATCGAAGTACGGGACACAAAAAGTCTTGGTTTCTTGCTCCCTATTTACTGCGGGAGAATTGTGCAAGGATTTCAACGGGGAAAAACCAGCGCACTCGCATCTGCCCTTTAAAGAGCCACGGCCGTCATTAAATCAAAGGCCCGGTGTTAACGTTATGTACTTGTGCGTGTCTAATAGGCATACCGACCGGGGAGAAAACACTCAAGGGAAATAGCTAGATGACACTTCAAGTCCTAAGTTGCAGGTGGAACTTTGCCGGCAACGAAGCGTGCTCCTTCCGCTCTCCGGAGCTCTAAAAATGATTTGGTTTGTGGGGAGAGTTTGAATGTCAGAGTAAGAGTGGCCAAACTCTCGCCCGCATCTCATACACACACACCCTTAACTGTGAAGTTCACCGGGTGACTTTCGGCTTATCTACAATAATTCCCATGGTTTGTGTGAAATGAAAACGAGGAGAAAAGGCTGGGAGTGTAACTTTATCTCTAAGCCGTTTAGGGCAGGGGTCTCCAACCTTGGCAACTTTAAGCCTGGCGAACTTCAACTCCCAGAATTCCCCAGCCAATCCTGGGAGTTGAAGTCCGCCAGGCTTAAAGTTGCCAAGGTTGGAGACCTCTGGTTTAGGGCATGCCTGTTGGTTTGCTTTCCGATCAACTTAGGGCAACTGTTATCTATCTTGATGAATATATATATATATTATTTTCTCTTCTTTATGTACACTGAGAGCATATGCACCAAAGACAAATTCCTTGTGTGTCCAATCACACTTGGCCAATAAATTCTATCTTATCTTATCTTCTTCTAAATGGCACTGGGCATTTTAGAAATGCTTTCAAATGCATATACAGGTAGTCCTCAACCTCCGACCACAGCCGGGCCCAACATTTATGTGGCTAAGTGAGACATTCATGAAGTGAGCTCTCCCCCATTTTACGACTTTTCTTGCCACCTTTGTTAAGTGAAGCACTGCAGTTGTTAAATGAGCAACATGGTTGTTAAGTGAATCTGGCTTCCCCACTGACTTTGCTTGGCAGAAGGTCGCAACATGGGGGAATCCTGTGACCCTGGGACACTGCAAGCGTTATAAATGTGAGTCAGTTGTCAAGATCCGAATGTAAATCACATGACCATGTGGATGCTGCAATGGTCATAAGTGTGAAAAATGGTCATAAGTCACTTTTTTCAATGCCGTTGTAACTTTGAACGGTCACTACGTGAACTGTTGTAAGTCGAGGACTCCCTGTATAGAAATATACATTCACACATTAAAAAGCAAAAGCTCTTTTAGAATTGCCTTAGTGTGGTGTAGCTTTTCTAAGCTTGATATTTCGGTGTTACCATCCAGCCATCCCACTCGATGGCGAAAGGGCACTGTGAATTATCTATTTAGCAAAAAGCCGTTTCTAGATGCTTGCTATTTCCTTGCTAATAGCCATGCAGCCTGAAACTGATGGAAGTTGCTATTTAAAATATGTGAAGGAAACCCGATTACCCACTTCTTAAAGTTCAGGGGGAAAATATTTATTTTCCTAATGAAACTTAGTAGCCGATTCTCAACGAAGGTATGCCTAAAGTAAATGTGTACAAAGCAACTAGACGTTGGATCAGCTGGGGGGCAATCTCTGCCTTAAATCCTCTTGCGGAGGAGACGGTTTGAACCGAGGCAATAATGGTGACATTCAGGACGTTCGCTTTTACTTCACCCACGTTAGTCAGAAACGATCCAATTTGGATGAAAACTTGCTCAAGTAAGAAGCCACCGCTACAAGGAAGCCTTCTCTTTCCTTCTCCCTACCCTCATCTTACTCTCTTCGTAGGTGCAACGAATCCACGCAGGGCAAAGGCCGAATTCCAGGGAAACCATAGGACGCCGAAATAGAAACGAACCTGAAAGCGAAGTTTTCCGGTGCTGGAGAATGCCGAGACACTTTCACTACCCAGGGAAATTTGCAGCGGGCAGCGCGGTTCGGATTTAACACTGCTCGGCGAGCCAACACAACTCAGCCAGACCTACAAGCTGGAGATAGACTTGGGGGGGGGGGGGTTAAACCGCGATCTAGGAATGGATGAATATGCTCCGCTAAACCGCAGTTCTTGAAATTTGGCGCTCCCCTCCACTTGCCCGTCTTTAGGGAGAGAACAAAAATCGCTTTCCTGCCTCTTCTTCCTTTTTCAAATGTTTATCTCCTGTATTTTTTCCCCCAGTACCTTTTAACTGAGGGGTTTAAAATTGCTTTTTTTTTTTTTTGAAGCGGCGACAGGGACAGGAAAACAGACAGGGTGGAGGGGCAGGTTTCAGTGGTTGAGAAGGAACCGTCTTGGTATTTACTTGAAAACAGATTGAGATTTTGATGAAGAGGGCGGAAAAAAACTGGCGTTCTGGCGTTCATCTCTTATCCTGGATTTTGCGAGCAATGCTTGGTGTGTGTCACAATGGGGCTTATTCCCAGGCATTCAGCGGCTAAATTTATTTCCCTACGGTAACAAACCGAGGGAACTAGAGAGCGATCTTGAAAGGAGTTCTCTCCATTTTTGGCTAAACTCAAAATAGATGGTGCTAATGTGGAATATCCTCATAAAAACCCTAAAGGCTACAGCGAGCGGTTTACCTGAAAGCCACCTCAGTGAAACACACAACTGTCTTTTGAAGTGGTTTCCTTCCTTCCTACTTTCCTTCTTTCCTCCCTCCCTTTGAGTCAAGGGCGGCTTATTCTGTTACTTTAGAAATGAAATCAGATGAACACAAATATTGGCTTGAAGGTAAACTTCCCAAGGTAAATCTACTTCCAAATGAATTTATTTAGGATCAAAGACAGAAACCAATCGTTATTCCCAAGAAATGGGAAGTAGAAAAGGGATAATTCAGTCATAGGATAAATCATCCTTTTACAAAGATGTGTTTTAGTCTCTTGTCCTTCACACAATTAGATGGTAGACAACTGAATAAAGGAGTCATTAAAGGGAGAAATTGCATTGGGTGGTTTTTCCCAGACAGAGAATCCTTGATGACAGCTGAACCAACTTTCAGATGAAATAAATAAATATGTGTTTTTATATGGCCACTATCCCTTAGGGTAACCATTTAGAGCTCAAAGGTCCTTGATTTGGAGCAGTAGGCATTTTTGCAATGGGTTCCACACCACCAACAACATACCTCTCTAGGGACATAAGAACATTGGTCTTTATTAGCAGAACAGAGATCAAGAATGAATTCTTAAAATATCTCTCCTATTGCTTTGCCCGTGGGAAATTATCTTAAACCAATGTGAAACTTAATTCCATCTTCATGAAATTCCATTAATAAATTTACAATGCTCTGGTCCTTAATTCATTCAACAAATATCCTTTCTTGTTTATTTTCAACTATTATTTTAGCATCTTAAACACTTGCTTACTTAGAAGTGGTTGGAATTCACTTCCGTTGTGTGTGTAGAAAGTTGTGGCAATAACAATGCTTGACAAACACTCTTCTTTTTCTTTGTTCACTGAAACAAAATCAATGAGCAGTACTGACCTGCAGCTGCAAAGACCCACTGAAATCCAGACACACCAGGGAAACAAAATTTTGCTGATGACACCAAGAGTATATTTGTAATCCTCACACAATTTTGCATTCAGAACTGACCTAATGGATTCGGAAGATTACTTGTATTGGATTAAGCTTGTTTTCAGTTTGTTCCAATTTTAGGTTTCTTTTTTCCTCTGGAAAAAAAAAGAAATATTTTTCCTTAATAGGCCTACCTTTTCTCTAGGGCATTTCTATAGTAAGACACAAACTGAAGAAACACATTTACTTAAGAAATGTATTTATTTATTGAGCATAACATGTTCTACTGGCTTTTCATAGAGATCTCCACGGCAATGTACAAGATTGAAGAAGAGAACCAAAAGGAACACTGAAAGATATATAATGGTGACGTTGCAAAGACGATGAAGATGAGTGGAACTGGGTATTCCAAAATAATCTTTCCCAATTTGGTGCTTCTGATATGCTACACTACTAACCTTTTATTATTCCCAGCCTTCCTAACAGTCTTCATTACACTGAAACTGTTTTCTTAGACTACAAAGCCCATTGCCCTTAGTGACATAGTGCTTGGGGGGGGGGTGATAAGAGTCATAGTTGTAATACATCTGTAATATATTGGATGCCAAATTGGGAAAGCTTAAATGTAAATGGAAGTAAATCTTTCTCACTGTCCTAGGCTTTGGTCCCCAAATAATACAGACTGGAGGGGGGACACAATTTAAATAAGGGAGGGTAAATAGATTGCACATATGCAGCAATTTCAAGTATGATAATTCTTCTGGCCATTTAATTTAAAAAAAAACTGCACTCGCTTTCTCAGAATGAAATCTATAGTAAGCAGATGGCTTGTACGAGAATAACTAAATTCAGCTGAGAATTTATTAGAAGAACAATCTTTCTTGTCAGTCATCTCTACATAGAGGGAAGAATGTGGATAACTCATTGAAGTTACGGAGAGAAGAGAATATTTGTAGCTCCGAGTTGAAATGAGGGGTCCTTGGTACTCTCTGAGCTTTGTTGTTTTCTTGCAAATGTTTCATTACCTAGTTTGGGCAATGAAACATCTGCAAGAAAATAACCAAGCTCAGAGGGCACCAAGGAACCCTCACTGAAAATACCCTCACCCGAAGAGAAAACGTCCCTTTCTTTTTTAGGGGGTTTGTAGGGAACCAACAGCTCACCTGAGGACAGGTCATCTCATTCCTTAAATTCAATACCTGGCATCTCTGGAAGGGTCAAAGAAAGGTGGCCGGACCCGTACAGAAGATTGTCTGTAAGGCTAAGGGAATGTGCGAGGCAGGAAGGGCAGAATAGCTGGAATGACTCCAGATGTTTCCTTCCTTTTCTGTAAAATTTCCTAGCTTTGTGTGGTGGGATTCTAAATAGCTTTGAAATTTTTTGGGCAGATGGGAGGGAGCAGCATTGGGGCTGGCTGGTCTGATTTTGGAGTCATATGCTGCTTTGTCCTTGTTGCCAAAATAGGAAGGTGGTTCAAAGAGAGAGCTTGCCCATGAGTAAAATGAAAAGGAACACAAAAGCAATGGGTTTCAAAACACTTGAACTTTTTCCCCTAGTACATTCCTTTTCTTAGTTCCATCACTGTTGCCACTGAAGCTGCAAATGAGTTGTGTTGGTGTTCAGTGCTGTCCCTGAATTTTTAAAGTTCTCCTTTGCAGGATATTAGAAAAAGCACCTTTTTTTGCCAGAATCCCAAATCAAAAGCAAAAAGCAAAACAGGCATGTAAAACTTACGAAATTCTACTGGTTATTGATTTTTAAATTCACCTTGCAAAGGGATTCCTCATTCAAAGAGAGTAAAATAAACCAATTGTGATTTACAAAGGGGACTGGCACTGAAAGTATATTGCGATATACAAATGAAGAGTTACATTACAGAATAAAATGAATTTTAAGAGACCATTATTATATTAATATTTAAAATGTCTTATGGCACCATAAACTGCTAATTTTAATTGATGTTAAATCTTTTGAGTTCTTTTTTTTTTTGCTGCAATAGATTAAGACAAGCGGCTCTTCTGAAAATGTTCACATTTATAGAATTTGAATTATGGCATTTATTTCAAAGTTCAACCAAATTGAGTATATTCAGGTTGGTTATTTAAAATCAGCAACCAGATTGCTTATTCTGGAATAATCCATTTCAAAGGGCTCTTTTGGAATGGCACCTCAGTATTTCAATTCCCTCGAAAATGTATTTTATTTAAAAAACCAAAAAAGAAGTATTAGGGTGGGGTGAAATTATAAAATGGATATTGAGATGAAGCGTTGATGTTCTTGCTTTATGCCAGTGAAAATCTTTTGTTAATGATAAATAAACTTCATTTTCTGGATGAAATACAGAGCCCCTAGGAGCAAAGTTTCCAAGCCTGTCTAATATTAGAAAGGGATGGGTTTTGTTTCCTTGCTTGTTGCTTTGGATCTGATGAATTTCTTTCAAGGGATGCATCAGTTCATTAGGCAAATTAACTTGGCAACAGTTCCACAAGACTTGCATGTTTATTTTGAGAACATTTGCTGACATAATGAATTCAATTTCAAGCAAATACCAAAAACTCCATCATTCCATTTCACCAAAAGTATTTACCATCTGGCACATTTAGGTTGGGTTTTTTTTTTCTTGATGTGTATCCCCATCACCTGGGAAATCACCACTGAAAAGTTTGCTACCAAAAGGCACAAGAAGTGACGGAAGATACTGAACATTCAATTAAACACACCAGCAATCAATGCTCCTTCCCAGCGGCGGAAATAGTTGCACAAAGTATGTCTTCTGAGCAACAGCTGGATTGTCTTGGGCCCCTGGTTGCTTCTACAGCATGTGTCTGGATCGTCTGGAGTCAAACAGGGCAAGAAAAGGAGGACCTGAAACAGGAACATTTTGGAAGTGATGTGAGCAAAAAATACATGCAAGTGCTGCGTGTACCCTATAAAAATAAGTGTTGTGTAGAGAGGCCTCTCCATAATGTTAATCTTTGCTAGCTGAATTGGATCTTCTGTGGACAGGAGCAGCTCTGGATAGCCGCTGCGGAGCAAAGCTTCTGGCCTCTTGAGTTCACAGATAAGATTCCTGCAAGCCTTACCAGCTAACAGCTTCTGCAAGCAGGTGGTCTAGCCCAATTCTGGCCATAGTCAAGCTTGGGTTAGGGTACTGGAGGAAGCCACTTTTTATAGGCAGAGCTCACGCTTCCATGCCTTGGAAAGGCTCTTTTGGGAAGGCTACCTTACCAGCATGAGACAGTGTTAGGTGCTACGGAGGTTCCCTGGAAGGCTCAGCCAGCACCTTTCCTAGTGTGGTTCTTAGAAGACGCAGTAGCTTTTTTCTGAGATGGGTTGGGGTAGTGGGGGAAAGCAAGGATGTTTCTCTGTTTATAGATACTGGA
>JANHJO010002058.1:126527-139312 GCA_032468235.1 Pseudoxyrhopus heterurus | reverse complement strand
TCGTGTATAAACCGAGGTTGGTTTTTTCAGCCCTTTTTGAGGGCTGAAAAACTCGGCTTATACTCGAGTATATACGGTATATGTAGGCTTAAGTGTTATGTCTTTGGTAGTAATGTCAGATGAAATATCTGGCAGATGCTAATCAAGGAATTACTTTCACACACATACCTGCAGGTGGAAGCACATAGGTAATTCCGCCTACTCACCTACCGGAAGAGGAGGGGTTCCATCTGGGGGTTTAAATACCTCTGCTCTCCTCCTCCTCCACACCATGTGTTTGAAGACCATGCTTTGATGTTGTGCAGATATGCTCCTTGCATCTCTGCATCCAACCCTAACAAAGAAGAAGCATTTAGACTTTGTTATTTTTGTATTATAGTTTCTTTATGTTTTGGAGATATCTGGGTTTGCATCTTGTGTCATTCTATTGAATTGCACATATTTAAGCAGTGAGAAATTTGAAGCAAATTAATATTTCAGCAATTGCAGAAACAGTTCACACTGAAAATCCCAATAGTTGGGATTGACAAGTGTAATGATACATATATCGTTCGTTAACAAAATTGTGTAACTTCAAAATTAATTATGAAGATAATAAAAAGGAAGGAAAAGGATTAAATCCCTGGAAAGTTATAAACATCATTTTAAAAAATCAAGTAACCATTGCTTGAAAGCCTTATTCCCCATTTTTCAGGATGAGATGGGATGTTGTAGGAAATCCTAATTCAGATGTTTATAAAAATGTACAATCCTTTGCTGGCTAATAGCACATACATTTCTCCCCTGGAGTCATATAATAATTATTTTAGTTATCTCAAGTCCTAAAATCTACAATTTGGGAAATTTAGAGAGAATAAGAATGCACCAGCACATTCAGATGTCAGTCCAGGGTCATATTAATAAATCTATAGATAATAGTGCAATAATATGTAATGGTAATAGGACAAAGTGAAACCATGAGTTACATTCCATATCCTGAGTTGCATCTCCAACATTTGTAACCTGCCTTTATTCCGTATTTGCTGCAGTGCACTTCAGCTTTACCTGTGAATCATACTTAATGAAATAATACCATGCTGAAAATGTGAAAAACTTTTAGGTAATTCAACTCACAAAATATTCTTGTTGTGTTGTCTAGGATGGGACTGGAAGCTTTAGTAGAATCTTACGCATTCTGGAGGCCTTCACTGAGAACACTTACATTTGAAGATATTCCTGGGATTGCAAAACAAGGTAACTATTGTTTATGGATTGAATTATGCTAAATATAATCTATGTGTTGTTTCTCTCACAATAACTTTTGTTTATTTAAATATTTGGCTATATAATCTTGTGTTTGTTTTAAAAGTTAGACTGAACCCATTTTTCTATTAATAGCAGGAAATCAAACAAAGCTAATAAAAATATATTAGAGAATTTCAGCAAGGGCTATTTATTTATTGTATTTATATGCCGCCCAACTCCCAGAGGACTCTATTAAGGAAAAGATAATTAGTAAATATATAGTACTCCACTTTATCAGATACTGAAAAGGATGAAAAAATACAACCCATGCCACATATAGAAGTGATCTGGGAGCAATCAAAAGGTTCCTTCATTGTAATTTAAGAATAAGACTTTTCCTTGCTACCAGACCTCCTGTAGATTCTCTAGCAAAAAAAAAGTGGTTAACTGTCATCCACCAGATTGAATCTCCCAATACATTTACTGGTTAGAAAAGCAATAACTTTTTTCTTCTAATAATGGTTTCATACAAATACGTAGATTCATTTCATCCAGGAGTTCCAAAGTTCCTGAAATTAAGAATACGAGCAACAAAACTTAAGAGTTGATTCAGTTTATGCAGAATAACATGAAACTGTTATGTGTAGGAAATATTTGTGAAGAAGTAAGTTCTGAAGCTAAAACTCAATTTTAAAGATGTTGAAGTCTTATACCGATTCTACAGGAAAAGAAAAAAAACGTTTGATATCATATTATGGGACAGGACACCAGTCCAGATACAGAATTAACAAGAAAAACATGTTCAACATAATTGGTTTTAAATGTTATATGTGATTTGTATAGTTAATGTATAACAGCTAGCCAGAAGTAGATGTGGTCAGATCTTGCTTGTAATTATAACAACTTATAATTACAATAATAATAACAGTTGCCATATCAATTACCATTAAATCATTAAAATCCCTTCCCTCCCATCCACATTTGCTACATTAAAAAAAAGTTATAATTTTTTTGAGATTACCAACTGTATTCCAGGACTTTTCTACTTTTTTTTTCTGCCCTTTCTTACAATATGCTCTTCAGCATATCACTACAAACTATACTGTGCACATTGTACATCACCCACAGTTTATTTATTTATTTATTTATTTGTTGGAACTTCTATGCCGCCCCATTCCCGGAGGACTAGTTACTGTATACTAACAGATTCTAATCTGGGTTCTCTCGATCTTTGATCTAAGATTGAGGAAGATTTTTTTTTTGCATTTAATGTTGGCTTCCTGTCCTCAGATGTGGCAGTAGATATTACCTTGCACTCTTGAAGTAATTGAACCACTAGGCTGTTCATTTTTGATTGTGATAGCAACAAAAAAAGCCATTTTTGTGCTAACCTGGTATAATCTTAGTTTGGCAAAATGCAACAGTAATAGATAAATGCCTTTCTGTAATAGTCCAATATTTCCTTTCAGGAAACACTGGTTCTTCCAGTTTGCTCCAGGGATCTGCCAATGGGGTACCATCTACTCATCCACATCTCCTTCCTGGGTCACCATGTTCTTCTCCTGCTTTTCACCTCACTCCCAATACTAGCCAATTCTGCAGCCTTGCTTCAGCCGACTATACAGCCTGTGCTCGCTCAGGTCTAACCCTTAACAGGTACAGTACTTCCTTGACTGAAACCTACAACAGGCTTGCAAATCAAACCAGTGAGACTTTTGCAACCCCAGCAACTCCCGCTTATGTTGGCGTATCAAATGGTTCAGCTGTGAATATGCCTGTGGCAGGTAGTGACGGTGATGCATTCAGTTGTCCGCAGGCGGGATTATCGATGCAAATTTCAGGGATGTCTCCACAACTCCAGTACATTATACCTCCTCCATCTGGCAATGCCTTTCCAGCAAATCAAACCCATCCAAACTCTTACAACACTTTCAGGCTGCATAGTCCTTGTGCTCTGTATGGATACAACTTCTCCACCTCCCCCAAACTGGCTGCAAGTCCTGAGAAAATTGTTTCTTCCCAAGGAACTTTCTTGGGGTCATCACCAAGTGGAACCATGACTGATCGACAGATGTTGCCCCCTGTAGAAGGAGTGCACTTACTTAGCAGTGGGGGGCAGCAAAATTTCTTTGACTCTAGGACCCTAGGAAGCTTAACACTGTCATCATCTCAAGTATCTGCACATATGGTTTGATAAATACTTCTAAAATAAAAGTACAGTGCATTTCTTTTTACAATGTACGCCCCTTTTTGGAATAATGCCAAGGTGATTAATATGACTTGTAATTTTATGAATAACAACAAAGGAAATTAGATTCAATCTTTTGATTTGCTTGTGGGCAAACATTTGGACAGATTCTGGCATCTGAGTTAATCTGATTAGTTATCAGAATAGTCCATTTAGTTTCTGAGTAGCATGCACTTCATTTTATAACACGTTTGGCCATATGCAACAAATTAAGCAGGACTTCCTCCAGTACTCTTTCCCACATTTTTCCTTCTTTAAGGAACAAAACAACACTCAACTCTGATATAGATGAAACAAAAAACACTTCACCATGTATACGTTGTACTTGTGTATTATGTTTGTGTACAAGCTATTCTGAATACAGTGAGCCAGTGCCATAATGCGTACATTACTTCTCTGTTGTAAGAGATATCTAACATGTGTGCCTTCATTAGACTTAATCTAGACATCTAGCTGCATCATGCTTTCAAAACAAAGAGACAGGATCATTTTCTTTCTCAGCTTTTATGATGTACCAGTTGATTCTATGCTGTGCTATTGAACTTATGATGCATTGCTAACAGGGCTATCTGTTGGCTTTGCATCAAATTGCAGATTAGTGGTGACAAGCTAAATTATAGAGTGAAAAGGGCAATATGTAATGTTTTGTACAAAATAAATTTAAAGGAGACTTATTCCATGTTAAGAGAGTATAAAGATTTTCTATATAGATTTTCTATTCGTTAATTATTGAACACAGCATTACAAACACAATAAGGCAAGACTTCTAAATCTATATCTTTCTTGTTGAGGATAATGTTTCAAGATGATAAAGCAGTGGTTATATTTTCACACCATTCTATAAAATTGCAAAAAATTACTCACATACTTTTCTCCCAGTATAAGTGATTAGACTTGAATGCTAACGTCTTTTGAATTTATCAAAAACAAAACATGGTTTTTAGTAATTGTTGATCATCTGAATTTTATTCCATTGTCAACATCTTGCACTGAATAAGTTGGTTCCAAATTTTGACTGGGAAATTAAAATCAGGAATAATACAAAAAGCTGCACACCTCAGTATATTTGATAGTTCCTAAAAATTATGTACATGACCTTTGAAATTTCAATATTGTGAAGCAAAGTAACTGCAATATGTCCATTTTCTTTTCCATTTTTATGGCTAGCAGTTCTTCCATTCACCAACCTGTCAACATTTTTATATTAAGAACATATCCTACTAGAGATTTAATTCCAAAAAGATTCCCCAGGATGTGTAAGTGGCACAAATGTAGTATATTTCAGCAGCTCTGTAAAGTATTGTATCTTTTTCTAGGACCATACAGTTGCTATCTATCCCAGGAAAAGATGTAGTTCCTTTAAATTGTTGCAGATGGGCTTACCGTAGTTCATGCCCCTATGTGTTCTGAAGCACCTTTTGAAATCAAATTTAAAACTGCCCAGCGCTTAATTTCTCTTCTCCTTCAGTGTGCAAATCCTTAAGATTTTTATTCCGAAATAGAACTTCGTTGGATTAAATTAGATTGCATTGTATAAGCACACTTGGTTTTATTTTTTCTGAAATATTTATTTGAATAATTATAACTCTTAATAAAATAAAAGACCAGAGTACAGATGTTCCAAAAAGCAATCCTTACAATTTTGGAAAAAATCAAGGGAAAATTCAAAAGTATTATGCTATTTGTTTACCAGTATACTACACGGAACAAGGAGATCTAATCTGGGCCAATAGGTACAATGATCGGCCATTTGTATCAGTTCTCCAATATTTCAGATTGTACTTATAAGCAAAATAAAGGCTCTTTGTCTTAGTTATCAATCTTGCTAAGTGCTTTCTGCATCTTTTATTCTGGTTTTGCTTCTTTATTTTGAATCTAAATTCCAAACTTTGACTAGAGTAATTTGAATACTTAGGACACGGTGTGCTATTCAGGTTCAGGTCCAAAGTAAACATATCCTTGATTTCTATATGAACATAGGTTTGTCAAAAATTTTGTTTTTCGGTGTTTCTTGCATACTTCTGTCCCACTTTGGATATTAGTGTTCAGCAATGCCTTTTTGGTGAATGGGAGGAATCTAGAGCCCCTCTTTGAGGGAGGTGAGCTATTTAGAAATATGAAATCTAAACAAACAAACTACAATGGAGTTTGTGATAGAACTTACATGGAGTCCTATACACAATGATGCTTCAAAGTTTGTAAACTCTCTTGAATTTCCAATATTTCTGCATAAATGTGACCTAAAATGTGATCTGTTCTCCACACAAATAAAAAAAAAATCCAATTAAACAAATGAATCAAAAACACGATACTTGTTCATTTATTTATTGAGCAAAGTGATCCCAAGCTACATATTATTGGATAGCAAAAGTGTGTGAACCTGTCTAGAATTAATCAGTTTATTTGATGGGGGAATTACAGTCAGGTGTTTCAATCAATGGGATGTTACAGGTGTGAATGTGGGAGAGCATGCCTTATTTAGAGAACAGAAATCTGGGTATTCACTGTTAAAGTCTGATCTTTTTGACACAGCTCTGTGGAAATGTATTATGGCTTGAAAGGATATTTCTGTGGACCTTTGAAAAATAAGTTGTGCTCACTAGGCTGGAAAGTGTTCCTTATCTCTAGAATGCTTGGATTACACAAGTCCAATGTTGGGCAGATTGTATACAAATGGAGGCAATTCAGCACCACTTTTACCCTCTCCAGAAATGGTCAACCAATCAGAATCACAGTAAGAGCAGGGCTTGTAATATTCTTGGTGGTCTCATAGAAATTCAGGGTAACATCCAAGGGACTAAAGGCCTCTTTTGCATAGATAAATGACAATGTTTATGAGACCAGCACCAAGAGAATACTGAACAATGGTGTCCATGTCATGGTCGCTAGGAGAAATCACTGCTCTCCAAAAGAACATTGTTACCTGTCTACAATTTGCAAAAGGCCATGTGGATAAGCCAGAAGATTGTTGGAAGAATGTTCTATGGATAGATGAAATTGAACAAGAACTTTCTGCCTTGAATAAAAAGTGTGATGGAATTCCAGCATAAAAACCTTATCTCATCTGTGAAACATGGTGGCAGTATCATGGTCCTGCTTTGCTGTCTCTGGACTAGGATGTTTTGCCATTGACTGAATTAGAATTGTACCAGCAATCATACAGGAAAATGATTATATCTGTGAACTGAAGCTGAAGAGAAAATGGGTCATGCAGGAATACAACAACCCAAAATATGTAATTGTATGACAAAGAATGCTTAAAACAGAAGAAAGTTAATGTTTTGGAATGTCTAAATCAAAGTCCTGACCATAAGCCAACAGAAATGTAGAAGGATATGAAATGGGTAGTTCATATAAGGAAGTTTACCAGCATCCCTGAATTGAAGCTGTCCTATAAGGAGGAATGATTAAAATTCTTCTAAGCTGAAGTGCAGGACTTACCAACAGTTATTGGAAATGTTTTGTTGCTGTTAGTGCTGCTTCAAAAGGTGAGTGAGGTGGTGGCACACCAGTTACTGAAAGCAAAGGTTCACATATTTTTACCACATATAAATACATAGTTTGGGATCATTTTCATCAAATGAACAAGGATAATGTTTTTGACACGTTTAATTATGTTCCCTTTACAGTATATAGTTTTAGGACTCGTTCAGAGAGCAGATCATGTTTTAGGTCATATTTATGCTGAAATATTGTAAATTCAAGGTATTTACAAACTTTCAAAAATCGCTATGGCTATTGGCTAGTATTGTGCACACTCTCAACCCAAATATTACATAATTGTTTGAAAAAGTTAGCTTCTTATGTTGGAAAGTCTATTCTTTGTCCACTTAATTGTAAATCTAGGAATTATCAAAAAGTGCAACAGTGTAAAACAATGAAATGAACAATTTGGCTTGTACCCTTTCTGTACTATATTTATTTTTGTGGGATTCCTCTGAACCTTCTATAATATGCTGCTATAACACAAGTTTTAATGCCAGAATTATAAACACAACATAGCACACCTAATATTGTCAAATATATTTTTTCTTTCAGTAAAGATTTGGGGCTTCTGGATGTAACTCTGAAAATGTTGCTGTGTTTTCTCATCCTTTTAACTCATTTGGAAGTTAAAAGTTGTCAAGTGTCCTAAAAGATATTGATGAATAATTTGTAAAAGATCTTAATGAAGTGAAAATTTGAATCAATTTGGAAAAGCTTAGAATTAATACAATTAAAATAAAGTCAGGTTTTATGTTCCCATATTTAGGAACATTTCAGGTGAAAAGCCACTATTTCAGCAAATGAAGTCTTGCAGTCATACTGCCCAGTAGTACAAAATGTGATACAACTGAACTTGCTGAAGTTCTATGCATTGGTGATAACAGTAACTCTTGGATTTTCATTATCCTGCCTAGCAGTAGTTTTTCAAATAATAGAAAAGTTTGTATTGTATTAAAACAGCTTTTTCCTTTTGTACTTAAAATATCGTTACATAATTATGAAGTCCAATTTTATGGAATACAATGTCAAATAAGCAGCATATCTATAATTACATATTGCTGTATTTTTTTCTTTTTTTAAAGCTACAGAATGGATATTAAAGCATATATCTAAAACACTTTTATTAAATTTTAAAAATAAAATACTTTTAGAAAAACACATTCATGGTAATGTCATCAAAAATATCATTTATGTTTATGTGTTGCATTTACTGTATACCAGCATAAGTTCTCCGATATATGGTGAAGGTTTGAAAGATTTGAAACATTTAGAAATATATTTGGCATCAAATGTGCAGTGTCTTCCTGTATATTTCTGACCTGTGGAATTTTTCTACAGTACTAAGTAATTTGATTTTCAACACCCTGCAACCAGGTTTCTAGTACTGTTTATTTCAAGAGGGACAGAGAAAACACATGGACAATTAAACAAATTATTCACTCAATATCTGTATGTCACCTTTTCTTAAAGAAGTTTACATTAGAAAATAAATTATTTAAATGTATTTAAATATTAACATCAATAAAACTCTCTTTGAAGGAATTTACAAATACTAAAAGATAAAAGCTCAGCTGGGAATAGGGTTCTTTGAATTATCTTCATAGAATCCCTTAACATGCTATGGAGGGAAAGTAAAGACTTTTTTGATGTCAATATGTTTCTATTTTAGGATATAAATGCAGCCAGCTGTAAATTACAGGGATTGGAGATAGGACGAGGGGATGGTTATAAAGAGGCAAGGCAATCTAGCATCAGAAAAGAACCCTTCAGGCTGAGGTTACTGGTATCACTCTTTTTTTTGTTTTAATGTCGATCCCAGCCCTTTTCTGGGTTTTTTTTAGGAATAAAAGATGCTGATATAACAAACCAGCACCTGACCCGAATGATACTTGAAGATAATTCAGTTTGGAAGAGTATCGGGCACAAATGAGAAATAAGTGGTTTTCTTAATATGTTTAAACCTGTTGCTATCTGTCCCCTGTTGTCATTTGAAGGTGAAGTCTATGATGGATCTTGGGCATATGAAGAGCCAAATGTTGACAGCCAATCAGCAAGGTTTTTATTTGGAGCACAGGAATGAATGGCTTGCAGGGCTGCACTAGCTCCCGACAGACCCCCTGCTATTTGCCACATGTCTGAACTCATTCCAAAAGATGTGATGATAGGATGAAATCTGTCTGTCAGTCCAAACTAGAAAATCAATGCTTATGCATGCTTGTTTCACTTGGACATGAGTATTTCCCCTCTAGTGTGTGTAGTTACTACTATACTACAAGCACAATGCAAGTGTCCTCCGGGAGTGGGGCGGCATAGAAATATCAACAATAAATAAAATAAATAATATGTTACAAGATAGATAGCTTTGAAAAGAGATGCTAACACAGTTTGGAATAGAACTGGCTTTTAAAAATGAGTAGGGACATTTAAGCTGGCAATTTCTGTGGGAACAACCCAGAGTCTTCATTCTACCAGGCTGTTTTAAACATTTTAAGTTCTGTGACGAAAAACACCAGTAATCCCAAAACATCAGACGAAATCAAATAAGATATCCATGTAATAGAAATACATATGCATACCTGTCATAGTGCTGTTTTTTTTTAGCTTTAATTACTGGTAGCTCTAATTTTATTTTATTTTTCTAGTATTTATTCGTAAGATGCATGTTCAGGTAATTACCGTGGCCTTTTTTATGTGTCTTCTTAGATGGTTGCAGAATTCTTTCATAATATTACTAAAATCCATTAATCTTTCCTGTTTCATACTTCTGTGCTTTAACTTTGTTTTGTTTCCTTCACAACCCTCTTTTCTTTAAGCCCATCTTTTTGGTTTGGTTCTTTACTCTTTACTCTTATCTATATATCTCCTCTGTCTTCTTCTGTTCTTTTTCATTCAAAGATTATTACTTACCTTGATCTCTTAAATCTAGTGTATCCCTATTTCTCTCTTCCAAACGTTCTTTCTTCAGAGATCAGGCCTTCAGCAAATGGGAGACAGCCTCTCCGATTATTCATCCTGTATTTTATCCTGTTTGGATTTTGCACTTGAATGATGGTTGTAGTCATTTTCCTCCTTTGTCTCCCACCACTATAAACTAACACATCGATCCTATTCTACACTCATGTTTTCAATTATGTCATTATTAACAATCTCTTAGAATGTATTTTAAGTGTATCTCAGTCTAATTCTTCCTTTATCTCTTAGAGTTTCATGGAATCCTGTGGGATTCTTTCACAAAAAATACTTTTTATCTTTCCTCTTCTGTTATTGTGTGCTTTTATGTGGTTAACCACCAGCTATAACTTCATGTTTCTGATATGTACTTTATTCTGTATATTTTTTTCTCTTTTCCTATAGATTTCTTCCCAGTTCAAACTCAGTCGAAATACGATTCTTTCTATTAAGTGTTTCCAATTTTCTTGCCCAACATTATTCTTCTTTATAACCCTCCTCTGCTAGGGGAAAATTCTTGCAACCAGATATTATAGATTTATTTAATAAATCTAGAAAAACTGAATTAGAAAAATAGTTCAAGTATATTAATTTTTTAAAGTTATAAACCCCTCAAATCTTCAAAGTGAATATAGTACATATGAATAAAGTGAAACACTATATTTTAACATATCAGGAAAAGGGTTCCCTTCCTGATGGCCTATTTATTTATTTATTTATTTATTTATTTAGCATATGGCATATCATATATGGATTAGCAATATATATTAACATTTCAGTAGATTGGTAAAACACAATAAAATATAAATGTTAAAAAGATCTATGTTCAAATACCAATGTCTAGACCACCTACCCATTGAAGCGCAGCATCGTTTACATGAAAAGAAAATCAGATACTGGACTGGTATGTGCCCTCAGCTTGAAGCTGGCCAAAATGTGATCTATAGTTTGACATGGGATCCTGCAGTCACAGAGGAAAGATACTATGCCAAAATTATACAGTGAGTCCCAGCAGACTCCATATGAGGTGCGAATCCTATTCAGGATTGCCTATTGCTGGTGTGGTAGTTCACTCCCCACCCTTTTTGTGGGGTCATTTATATGCCTTCCTACGTCCAGGCATTCAATGACCCATTTGGCTTTCCATTGGAAACCAATGTTAAAGTTGTTGGGTGGATGTTTTGCAAGGGCCAACAAATACATGGCAACGAAATGCATGGTGGGCTGGTAAAGACAATCCTACCCTCAAGAAATTATCAGTAGCCTGTAGTGATGCTGAGACAAGCTGGTCATGCAGATCAGCCTAAACTCTTATTATTTAAATTGGATTGATAAAGAGTGCCAGTTTGGTGTAGTGGTTAAGGCATCAAGCTAGAAAACAGTGGAGTAAAAGTTCTAATCTGCTTTAGGCACAAAGCAACTGAGTGATCTTGGGCCAGTCACACTCTCTCAACTCTAGATTGGAGGCAATGGCAGACCACTTCCAAAAAAAACTTGTCAAGAATATTGCAAGGACTTGTCCAAGAATTGGACACTATTGAACTGACTAATATTTTAGTTTTTTCTTTATTTATTTTCAGTCCTGCAACTTCTCCATAGTCCTTTATTTTTCCTATTTGTCTGGGGCTAACCTTACCGATAAGCAGAAAAACAAATTGACAAAGAAGATAGATCTTCAGATAGTAAATAAAGTAAAATATTTAGGAATTTACTTAACAGCAAGATGTGCAACAATTAAAGATGACAATAAAGTTAATGCAACAAATTAAACTGGCCTTGGAGAAATGGAAGAATCTACAACTCTCAATGGTAGGGAGAATAGCTACTATAAAAATGAATATACTGCTGAAACTACTTTTCTTATTTCAAACAATACCAATAAAACTAAAGAAAAAATATTTTGAGGAATTGAACAAAATAATTTTGAAATATATCTGGCAAGAGAAGAAAGCAAGAATAAGATTGAGAATGTTGTGGAGTCTAAATGTAACGGGGTTTTTGGGTTACCAGATTGAGAGTTGTATTACCAGGCATCTGTACTTACATGGGTGAAAGAATGGATAAACTTGAGGCATAGACGATTATTATTACTGGAGGGCCATGATCTTCAATTAGGGTGGCATGCCTTCCTGTGGTATGGAAGGAATACAGTACATAGATATTTCCAAAGACACCACCACTTTTAGTATGGGAAAAAGTTAAATCACAAAACTATAGGAAAATATCAGTCAGGCTTTCTACAATGGAAACATTGATACATCCAAATATTGTCAACTTGGAAAAAATTGTATCCTACAAAGATTTCTTAAACGAGGAAGGGGAACTTAAAACCAGAAAGGAATTACAAAATCAACGAGTGGACTTAGCATGGTGGCCACACTTGCAAATATAATCGAGATATGAGAAAGATGCGAAAACATGGGGTTTCTATAAAGAACCAACAACACTTGATCAGATACTAATAGAGACAGATGAAAAACTGATAAGAAAATTATATAATTATCTACTAAGCTTCAAAATGGAAGATGAACAAGTAAAAGAAACAACAATAATATGGGCAAAAAAACTTTGGCTATGCTATAGAATTAGATAAATGACAAAAACTTTGGGATAGAAATTATAAACTGATAATGGCTACTGCTTATAAGGAAAACCTTTACAAAATGTTCTATAGGTGGCATCTGCCACCGGCAAGACTAGCAAAAATGTTTAAAAATATGTCCACCAAATGTTGGAAATGTAACCAGTTCCCACGTTACTTATTATCATATGTGGTGGACATGTATGAAGGGAAGAAAATACTGGACAAAAATACATACATGGTTGGAAAAGATGATAAAGCAGCATATAGATTTAAAGCCAGAAATATTTGTTAGGT
>JANHJO010002058.1:88897-101901 GCA_032468235.1 Pseudoxyrhopus heterurus | reverse complement strand
TTTTTTGATGATGTTTTTGATGTTAGATGTCCATTTTAGGTCTTGAGATATGATAGAACCTAGAAACTTGAAAGTCTGTACTGTTGTATTGTGAGAGGTGGTTGTATAGGAGGGTTCTTCCTAAAATCAACTACCATCTCTATGGTTTTGAGTGCATTTAGTTCAAGATCGTTCTGGTTGAAATTGAGACGCATGGGAACTGACTCTTATTTATGACTGTTGCAGTGTCCCAGGATTATATGATCACCTTTTGTGATCTTCTGACAAGCAAAGTCAATGGGAAAGCCAGATTGACTTAACAACCATGTTACTAATTTAACATCTGCAATGATTCACTTAACAACTGCGGCAAGAAAGGTCATAGACTGGGGCAAAATTCACTTAACAAATGTCTTACTTAGCAACAGAAATTTTGGGCTCAATTATGGTCATAAGGCGAGGAGTACCTGTATTTTGAAGATCAACCATCTGAGCCAGCATAAGACCACTTCCTGACTTGCTCAGAAATGCTTTTCTGACTTGCCTGCATTTGTTGACTTTTTGTACAATTCTGTTGCATTCATCGGCCCAAATTCAACAAAAGTCGGTCACATAAAAGCCCCACTGAAATTCATCGTATTTGGGTTAAGTTACAGCCACTCGAATACTATAAATTCCATAGGAATTTGAGACACAAATCACTGTTGCTGAATTGCCTGTTGTGTTTCACATCAAGACAGCTTAGCAACATTACGATAAGGAAATCTAGAAACTCGTTTGAGCAGCAAAGGAAAAGCTGGGGTGGGTGGGGGTAAGAACACTTATGTAAAGAACCAAAGACACAAGCTGTCAACATCTATTTTTGTGTAGTATATGTTCTGTGACTGTTAATACTACCCAGAGGACAGCAAAATCAGCTTGGTATGTTTCATTGAGGTCACAAGCTATTATGCTGACACCACAGGTTTGTGAGCATATGTGCAGGCCATAAATAAATCAAGATGCGTCTGGGACCTGTGGAGAGCTTCAGGAGTCAGAAACGTTTTAACGGACAAGGCTGCTAATTTTTTCCATGTAGCACTCACACATTTCTGGAAGCCATATACAGGCTGGAGGTTGCACAATCTTTCCACTGAGGTATATGCCACATGAAGGCAAACTTTTGTATTTTGAACACGATGGGAAAAATTATATGGGGCAGATTGTGTATCATACAGGAGACACTACCCCACCCCAACTTTCTTGAGGGGATTAAAGTTTTATGAGGCAAAGGATTATTTCAGTTTTACTATTGCGCCAGATGTGGTAGCTTGCCTCTGATATACAGTGAAGTATTGGACAGGAACCAGAGGGCTTGCTTTCCATCACTTTTCAATACATAAACCTTTTCCATTAAGAAACCCACATGACTTGCATACAGATGTTTCCAAAGGTTTAAAAACATTAAAACTAACAGTTTATGTTTAACATCTTTAGTAGAGGGAGGGGTGCTTATGCAACCTAGTTAAATTCACCACTCAGAAATTCATAAGAGTATATGAGAGCTTAACAAGGGATGGCAGCTAACCTGCTAAATTAGGTTGGGAATGGCCAATCAAGAGGATCTAAGTGATGGCAATGGTTCAATGTGTAAATAAGGTCAAGGGCTCTCAATCAGTTTGAAAAATTACAGCTTTTCAGCCCAGAATGAAAATACAGAATACTGCTAACGTGGTTCAATCCACATGACTTAGGATACATCTGCCATATCTACTCCCTCATTCCTTAAAAGTAATTTACAGAAACTTGTCTTCTGTTCTGTTGTCCTGGCAACATAGAGAACCTGGAACAAGCAATCATTCTTCTAGCTGTCAGACTAATGAAATCCTATCATTCCCAGTTTGCACAAAAGGAATGTATAATGAATAACATCCCATATCCCCTTTCATCCATGCCCTTCCTTCATGTTCATCACAATTTTTAAAAGTGATTTCTACCTCAGGGTTACAAAGCAAGCAAATCACCTTCCCTATTAAAGTCCTTCTAGCCTGGTTGAAACCCAGGAGCTAGGTGGTATGGTGGACTCAGAAATACTGCAAACGGATTATCAAAAAATGCAAATAAATAAATAAATAATATCCCTGCACTATTGTAAAGACTATTTTCAGCTCAGTTAGTCAACCCACCTATATGGGATCATGAAGATCCAGAGTTGGTTTACACAGTGTGTAAAAGTATTCAAACTGACTCAGTAGAACATTTTCTAGTTTCAGTATGTCACTTCAGAAGCACCAGAGTGTGGAAAAATCTATTATTTTTTTCACTAGGTACTCTTCTTGTATGGCACTGAGAGATCTGGAACTGAAATCTATTAGGATCTTATGATAGAGTAAGGAAATATCTATCCTTCCCAATCTCTCAAAATGTCATGCATTTATATAACAAGAGTCTTTAAGTCAGACTGAAGAGAATCTCTTTTTTCTTTCCCTTTTTATTATCTTATAAAACTTAAATTGTGTTGATTCAATATATTGATATTTGTACAATGTATATGGAATATGACTAAAGATTATTAACATCTATTATTAAGATAGCTTAGGGGTAATGAGAACAGAGAAGAAAAAGAAAAAATATTATATCAATGTTAATTACAATTTACAGTGTCAATATTACAAGCATAAAACAATTTGGCTCTTTCATCCAAAATTGAGTACAAATTTAAAACTATAACTCACATCACAATATTTTTTATATACTAGAAATTTCGATCTTAAGCCAATAATATGAAAGTCTCTCTTGTACCTTAGTACTTATCTCTGCTATGGAGCAAATTTAACAATTAAATATTAAAAAAGAAAAAAAAAGAAATACTATATTGACTTTCTGATTCTCCATGTTTTATCTATCTGTTAATTTGCAATATTTATAGGCATTTATAAGCCAGTAAATGATTCTATTTGCTATGCTGTGTGATGTGATGTGTTGTATGTATGGGAAACATTCTTGCTTAAATTTAAAACTTTTATTGTGTATCTTTACTGCTAGTTTTGCCATTGCTGTATAGTCTCCATATTTGAGTTCTCAGTCAATTGTATCTTTCTTCCAGTGTTCAGCAAAATTGAGTTTTGCTACTGCAAGCATATATTCCATTAAATCATGACATTTCTTGTCTTTTTTCCTTGTCCTCCTACACAAACTCTCTTTTCTTTAGCATCACTCTTAAATTAATATCAAATGTCATTGTATTGTGCTTTGCAATATTACGTTTCTAAAACATTGCCTGAAGGCCAAGAGTTATGAAATGATACAAATCCTCTTATAATCTCCATTACCTTAATTTGCAGCCATCAACATTAATATCTAGTTTGCCATTTTTGGAAAATAACACCAGACTGATCCATAAGGCAGTTGTATGTCCCTCCTAGCATCCAACACTTGGCAAATGGAGCAAGTCTCCCATATAGTAAAATACTAAAATACTACAGTGAAATATAGTCTCCACATTCACTCCACTTAACCACAGCTGGAGGAGTGTGGAGAGATAGTATTTCACTTATCACTTTTATCCTTTAGGGTTTTGTCAGTAACACCATATCTGTGAACTTTGTGTCTGCTTTATATACGTTTTGTAAGACTTCAATCGGTGGTGTTTAATACACATTTTATATCCTATCACTTTTTAAATTATATACTGCTTTAGCTTAGGGAAGCAGATGCATTCCTAACTTTGAAGCTTATAAGGAGAGGATGATGGCTCTTGAAGGAAGGGCACGTAGTATACATTTGTCTGAACATTTTAAACTACACATTTCTATTGTGAGGTAGAGTGGCTAGGGGATTAAAGTTAGGATCAGAAAAACTCTAGGAAAAGAACATCTTCAACTCTGGATATTTGCTATGTATTCTTGGGCCAGTCATTACTTCTCAGCTCAACTTACTTCCCAGGATGTTATGGTGGGAAGTAGAAGGGAATGATATGTATGTTCTCTGGAGTTCTTGGAAAACAGGCAGGAAATAAACCCAACAAATACATGCAATGGAAGCTAATAATTTCCACATAAGAACAATGCTTCTTTTTTTATCATTCCAACACTAAGGAGAATTAAAAATTCAAATTAAGTCTGATTTTCTTAAAAAGACTTAATTTAAAAAAAAATTCTTCAAAAGACTGGTGAGACCACACTTGGAATATTGTATACAGTTCTGGTCACCATGATATAAAAAAGATTTTGATACCCTGGAAAGAATGCAGAGAAGAGCAACAAAGAAGTTAAGATGTCCGGAGGCTAAACTATACAATGAATGATTGATGGAATTAGATACCTTGTTTCTCCAACAATACGACCCACCTCAAAAATAAGCCCGAGCCTAATTTTTTTTGTGGGGGCTAATATACGCCTACCCCAAAAGTAAGCCCTAGTGAAGTGGCCAGCACAGGAGGCAACCCTTCCTGCACCTCAAGGAGGTGATCCTCCTGAACCTCAAAAAAAATAAGACCTCCCCGAAACTAAGGCCAAGAGCTTATTTCGGGGGTCAAAAGAAAATAAGCCCCTGCCTTATTTTCTAAGAAACACGGGTATGTCTAGTCTAACAAAGAGAAAGACTAGGGGTGACATGATTCCAATACTTGAGGGCTGTCATAGAGAAGAGAGGGTCGACCTATTCTCCAAAGCACCTGAAGGAAGTAAGAAGTATTGGATGGAAGCTTATCAAAGAGAGATCCAATCTAAAATTGAGACTACAAGACGTCCAAGATCTGATATATGTGATTGAATTTTTCAAACCAGACCATGAGACTAGAAAATCAAATATGGCAATGTGGGGCAGAAAAACTCTAATTCAGAATTACATTTAATTGGCTTATTGCTGATCATTATCATTGAGTGCTACTCAATTGTGACTTCCCTGACCTGCTCTGCAAAAACTTCATTATGGCCACTTGAACAGTTCCATCCTTATTCCCTAATTGCCAAGCTCCTGGGATTTTTCTCATGAAGTGAGCCGTCTCAAGCTCTGAGAGACTGCAGAAGAGACTCTAGGTTTTCAACAGCTGCTGACTCATTATTCAAGCATCTCTGAGTTTGGACATGTATTTTGGTGAATTCAGATGAGTTCAAATTTTGATGAGTAAAACTAACACATAAAGAAGAGGGACTAACACCCCCAGCTGTTTGCATTTTAACCCTCTCTGTTTTGCATGACAGCCTGCAGTCCATTTGTATTTTTGTTGGGATATAGGCTGCTTTCCCGAGTCATCTTAAATATCTAGTCTGTCTGCTGCTATAAAATATTCCCTTGTTGAGAATTCACTTTTAAAGGACCGATTAATAGTTAGGTTTAGTACCAGCTCGCATCTTCCTGATGTCAGACACCAGTCAGCTTTCTCTCTGTAAGGATGCTAAAAGAAAGCATGAACTAGGCTGAAAAATCAGTGTTAACCTTTCTAATGATATGCTTCAGTGACACTTAAAGAATTTGTTCTCTATGAATTCCAATACAAATAGATCTGTTCCACATACTGTAAATAAATGTAAAAATCGGAGTGTAGCAATCCTTCACATTAACACTTCTCTATATTTTCCATATCATTTTGGCTGGGGGGAAAACCATACAGACAAAGTTGACCAGGTGCTGCCACCTGCTGAGATTTTTGTTATTATAAACCTGTCCAATTATTAACAGAACTGGGTTTGGTTTGGTTTGCGTTTTTTTAACAATACTGCCACTCGTAGAAATCATTTGTTAGGCTTAGGAAAAAGGATTTTGGAAAATATTAAGGTCTTTTGCATTTTACATTTTTTCCTAATTTGTTTTATTGATTATGCTATGATTTTATTTTAGAGTTGTTGCACACTGTTTTGCTAGTCTTGGCAGAAGGAAAAGCTGGTATAAAACATACCTTAAATATTACTTGTCTATTTAAATATTAAACAGAATGTTAATGAGATTCTTCCTGATGATTTGGTTTTTTATTTTATCTGTCATGCCCCATAGGAACTGCTGTCCCACAAATAAAAAAAAAACAGCTTCAGGTTCTCAGAAAGATCTCCACACTAACTTAGTATTTTTTTTCAAGTTTAGTGCAGTTTTAGAATAATGTTTTGTTATTAAGAGAGGCTGTGATGAACGTCACAGTTTTTGCTACATTATTATTCTAGCTATCCCATAGTTTTTTTTCTTTTTTAAAAAAGCAATAACTTTATCCACTTGCTTTAGCCAAACTCAAAAGGAAAAGTTATTTGCAATGAGGAAAAGCTGTGTTCTACATATCCACTAGATCAGGGGTCTCCAACCTTGGCAGCTTTAAGCCTGGTGGACTTCAACTCCCAGAATTCCCCTGGCTGGATGAGGAATTTTGGGAGTTGAAGTCCTCCAGGCTTAAAGTTACCAAGGTTGGAGACCTCTGTTCTAGAATGTCAGCCTGGAAAAAGAGAAGTTCCCTGAGAAAGGGCTGTAGCATGAGTTTGAAAGCTTGGAAGTCTAAACTTCTGGTCCAGTAACCAACTCAGATTGGATGCTTTAACCTGTCTTTAGATTGTCAGGTATGGTCTAAGACATTGTGTAACTGCTCTGTCATTTGAATTAAGTAACTGGTGTGCTCAGTATTTTCCTCTAGAATTTTTCATCAGGAAACTCTCTAATTAATACGTAGAATTATACATCGCAATTTTAAGTATATTATAAAATCGCTGGTTTTAATTTAAAATACTTTTAAATGACAGACTAAAGGAAACAAAGAAAACCAGATCCAAGATTTTTCTGGAGCAAAATGCATTTAATAAACAGTATGGTAGAGTTGTACAGTTGTACAGTTAGTGTGGAAAACTAGGTTCTTGTCAACCTTAAAATATGGAAATTTACTGCATGATTCTGGACCAATCACACTGTCTTGTAACTCACAGTGCTCTTATCTCATGAATACATTTATAAAACTAATTTCTTATATATAAATAATGGGCACTTATATTTTGTACATTGGGATGCACTAAATTGTGGTGTAGTAAGGCACAGAGCAGAAGGAAGTTTTATTGTATTAACCAGCACATTTTGGAAATGTGGTTTCTTTTTCAAAGTGTTGTAGTTAAAAGATACAAAAAGAAACTTGAAATATATACTTATGAAGACAAAATGTTCAACTTCTATTAATTCAATAGTATCTTTTACCATGGAATAAAAAATGAGTCATGTTATTTACAGAACAGCTTTTGTACTTCTTTTTGTACTATTTAACTGCAGGGTGTTTAAAAGGGAACCATTAGTCCAAATAAGTTATATAATATAACTTTGTCAGGTAGTTGTTTTTGTATGTGATTCTAATTCATCATTGTTTTAATATTGCCATGATATGTAGCAAGCATAGTAATTAAGGTTTATATTATTTCTTGGGTAAAAGGAAAGTTCTACTTCAGCTTTTACATAAAGAGTGAATCATATAATTGTGATGGAAAGACACCTTAATTGTAGAACCATTCCCAAGTGCCTCTTCACAATCTATGTCAGAAGTCTTTTTTCTCCATAAAAACCTGGAAATAATTGGCAAAACTACATCATTCTGATTTCCTGAAAAATGGTGAGGCTCTCATAAGGAACCATTGCGAGGCATATGTTGCATTATTCAGAAGATAGCTGAGTGAATATTATGTTAATACTCAAAAGTTTTAAAAGACCATATTAAACGAATGCTTTTATTTCATAGTTAAAATGTATGCAGAAGAGGTGGGAACTTGAGCACATTCCTTTAACAATGTTCTGTTTTGTACCACAATTAACTTTAACAGTTAATATCATACGATGAGAAGTATGATAATTTTTCAATATGTTTCCTACAATCAAATTTTTTTAATTAAACTTGTGGCAACTTTGAAGAATTAATTAAGAAATTATCTGAGTAGGGAAATAAAAACTGACAGATAATTAATCTTTGCATTAGTTAATCAATTCCTAAAAAGGAGGGTGGCCCCACCATACTTGGTGAAGAAATCTGTGTTAGATAATATAACTCCTCTTGAATCCCATTACTAATTATATGGTTGGGTTGCTGCATAAGAGGTGCAATCTTTACACGGGAGCAATTCATGGGAGCAACTTCCACAGTAATCAATGGAATAGTTAGAGACAAGTATAATATTAATAGAGAACCCTATCATAATCAATAGCCATGTTCTAATATTATTAGAATAACAATAATGTTGCAATGTGAGCATCATATTCAGTAGCCAGGTGTTTCTGCTCCTTAGCCTTTGTCAACATCTTATCTAAGTGAAGTGTTATGGGCAACTTTATTTTCACTATTTGAAATCATGGATAAGCCAAGAATTTAAGATTCTACTATAAACCCAAAAAAATGGGATTGGCTTATCTGCAGATGGGCTGAATCGTGAATAAATCTGTTATACGTTTCTAAAGTATATGCTTGCCAGTAAGCCAGCCCTCACATTTTTAACCAAAATACCATTAAAATGTGGCTCCTGTAGATAAGTCAATTGTGCAAATTTAAATCGGAATCTGTTCTGGAAAACAACATGTATTGATACAAAACATGAAAACAAAAGAAGTCCTTAAGAATATATTGAAGAAATATAAGAAAATTTTGAAGGTTGGGCTTATTAGGTGGTATATTTTTCGGGTGTGTTGGTTAAAAATGTAAGGGTTAGTTTATCTGTTGATGACTACATAGAGTAGTTTTTGATGTCATATGGCTGTAAAGTCTCAGAGTAGGATTAATTGATTACGTACCATCAAGTTGATGTTGTCTTTTCAAGACAAATAGAAGGATTTTCACCAGGATGATCTAGTGCTGGTCTAGCCCTTCAAGACTTCCAGCTGTTGCATATACCACTGCGGTAATTAAGTCCATCCATCTTGCATTACCAGGTAGTCTTTGGTTTATGACTACAGTTGGACCAGAATCTCAGTCATTGAGTAAAGCTTTAGTTAAGTAAGAAATCATGTGACTGCTTTGCTCAATTACCACAATCCTAGAACTCCCAGTTTTGGTCATTAAATGGACAGCCCCAGGTAAGGAGCGTGGGGTGCATTTGGAGAGATGAGGGAGACCCTAGAGAGTGGAGATCACACACAAGTGTCTCTTCACTCACTGATATCCCAAGCAGGATATTCAGCTCTCTTTTGCATCCTTTTTGGACCCAACATCTCTGGCAAAAGTTTCCAAGTCATGTGGCTAAAGAAGCTGCTTTAGACATCACAGAAATTCACCAAAGAAACTGTGTCCCCCCAAAAAGTGGCAAAGGGAGTACAAAGGCAGCAAAATGGAGGTGGTCTGGTGCCGATCTAGGACAACTTGGTGCGGCCAACTCAACCTTGATCAACTTGCTGTGGCCAACTTGCCATGGCCAATTCTCTGTGGATAACTCACTGCAGGATAAGAGTTACACTAATATCAAAAAATGGTAGAATAGAATCATTAAAGAAAACATTCAAAAGGATGTACATAATGAAATGTGAATGACAAAAATTAAAATAATTTTTTTAATTATTTTAAATACTTAAATTGAATTGTTGAATTTTCCCATGGTGAGTTGGCCGTGGTGAGTTGGCCACACCAAATTGTCCCATTCTGGTCTAATGCTGCTCCTGCAGCCATTCATCACACTTTAGGTGCATTGTGGATGTGAGAGGAGTATAAGGTAAGTAGGTGCACAGTGTGGGAGGGTGAAGAAAGGGAAAGAGGAGGGAAAGAGAGAGAGAGAGAGCAAAAAGAGGGAAATGAGGAGGCAAATCAATGTGCCGATGGCTAAGCAAGGATGGATGAGGCGACAGGAAGAGAAAGGCCTAAGGAACAGGTGGCTCAGGCCAGGCGGCACCTGGATGTGAGTATGGGGGTGCAGATGGGGGGGGGAGAAATGGAGAGGAGAGTATACGTGTGTGTGTATGAGTACATGTAAAACAGAGGTGTGGTGAGTTTGAGAATGAGTGAGAAGAGCAGAAAAAAGCAGGGGAGGAGGGTGGGAAGGAGGCCAGCCAGAGAGTGAAGAGAAAAAGATGGAAGGAAAAGGAAGGGGGAGGGAGAACACTTTGTCATTCTTTTTCTCTTGGGCTCCCTGTTGCTCCACCGTGCCTTTCATGGAGCCACTGCTACTCTCTGAGCCCCATTCCCCACATACGGACTTGGCACCAGAAAGCATGTCCCACTGGAGTAGAGCAAAGACCTGTCTAGGGCAGCATTCTGACTCCCACAGGGGCAGCTTAAAAACTCCATTGCTGAAGTCCAAGCAGAAAGCATTAACATTTCAATCTAGCCATATCATAAGCACTCTGAAAGTTCCTCAGCTCTTCCCCAATAGCATGTTACTATTTCCCATCTGATCTGAGAGGTCCATCCTCTATCATTATATTGCCAATTACTTTATATTGTCTATCCATGGGATTTTTTTGGGAACCTGGCAAGGAAGATCGCAAATGTTCATCACATGATCATGGGACACTTGACAAACGATCATAAGAGCGAACAGGTTGCCAAACACCCAGATCACATTTGTCTGATTGTGGAAGGTGGTGCAATGTTTTATGATGGTCAGAAGTCCTTTAGAGGCCGTAAAACACACTTTCCAAGGCCATTGTTAATTTGAGCTGTAGTTAAGTATAAGTAAGTTAACTTCTAACTGTAGTTGTTTTCTTTTTCTCTTTCCTTTCTCCTTTCCTAGCACTACACTTCTCAAAAGATTTGGGTCTTCACTTAATGTTCTCTCAGTTTCATATTGAACTTTATTGTAAAGCTCAATAACTTATTCTGCATCAGTAGCTGGAACATAAATTTGAGTAGCCATTATATTAAAGGATTTTCCATAAAGTCAGTTGTTATACATCAATATTATTCAGTCATTGATTGCATTGATTGCAAGTACAGTCTTTGGTATATCCTTCCTGACAATGAAAGCAACATTATTCTTGCTTTATTTTGGGGTCTTGAATAGCAAATAGTGTTTTGAAAGTGTTCAATTCCAGTCAATTTCAACTTGCAGATATCCGTATGTAGCTGATTAAATTATCTTTTGCTGAGTTGAGCTTTCCTGTATTTATATTTTTAACATTTCATGTTTCCACTGTAATTTTTTCTTTGTAGAACTGGATTATATTTTCCTGCATGGCAGAAAAGTAGATATCTCAAAGCTTTCAGTCTAGCCATATCATAAACACCATTTCCATTTAGCCATTTCAATCTTTTCAAACATAATTTCAACCTAGCCATGTCATAAACACTCTGAAAGTTCTTCAGATCTTCCTCAATAACATGTTATTAAGTCCCATCTGATCTGAGGGACCCATCCTCCAGTATTATTTTGCAAATTACTTTATATTGTCTATTCATGGATTTATTTATTCTTTTGAGAAAATACTAGAATGGTTTAATCTTGTATGAAATGATGCCTTTGCTGTTGTCATTAAAATGAACATCCACCTCCAGAACTGCTTTTGCCCAATATAAGTGCTTATTTGCTTTAATTGGAAAGATGAAACCTACAGGGAGTGTTTTATTTTTTATTATTTTCTTTTATTTATATGATCAGCCATCTCAAAATTCATGAGACAAGACAGCTAACAACAGTTAAAAACACAAGCAAGAAACATGTAACAGTAAAAATACACACACGTATAATCAGCAATCAAGGTAAAAAAAATACCGCAGGGGGAAAATATTCTTGATGTCGTTGCATTCTTTGCTCATCCAGGGACATCCCTACTCTTCCTTTATGAAGCACAATAGCAGGGCCTGAAGGTGAACATAGCAGGATAAACAAATACACACACATTCTTACATACACAAACACATAACATTGTGTGTGTATGTATCTCTCTATATATCTATATCGGTCTATGTCTGTCTGTCTGTCTGTCTGTCTGTCTGTCTCTGTCTGTCTGTCTGTCTGTCTGTCTATCTATCTATCTATCTATCTATCTATCTATCTATCTATCTATCTATCTATCTATCTACCTATCTAATCTATCTTATCTATCTATTTATCTATCATCTCTCTCTCTTTCCCTCTCCTTCCATCCATCCATCCCATCTCTGTCTGTCTGTCTGTCTGTTTGTCTGTCCGTCTCTCTCTCTCTCTCTCTCTCCATCTGTCCATCCATCCATCCATCCATCCATCCATCCATCCATCCATCCATCCATCCATCCCTGGTCTACAGAGACGCTAATTCCGGCAATTGAAGGTCATAATAACATGTACAGTACATGTACTGTACATGTACATTTCATGCATCTCTGGAGTACAGCAAGCCAGAGGGAGCAGCGGTCCTTAACCCCTTGACCCTGAGCTCCTTCAGTCCTTGGTGTCTGTAGGTTTGCATGGACCTCTGGGATGGAGAAACCTACCCTTGGGAGACAAGGCTTCCTAGATCCTGGACTTTGGGAAGCTTGAAGATCCTTAATTCTGAACAGCAAGGGCTCAAATGCACAGGAATAGCTTTCCAATAACACGATCCTGAACAGGTCTCATTCCAGATCCATCCCATTCCACCATCTCTCTGTTTCTCCAAGCCTCCAACGTCCAATCTTGGAACAGGCATTCCCTGGGTTTCATCATCTTTGCCCACTTTTCTCTTTCCCTCCTCCTCTTCCTCCTCCTCTTCCTCGGAAAGTGCCTTTCCCTTCTGGCAGGCGCCAGTCAGAGAAGGGTTAAGAAAATGTTTATCACAAGGCTGGCTTCAGAGTTGAAAGTAATGTGATCAGTAATGAATTTTGCGTTACATTAGGGTTGTATAAATGGACAGACAAGCACAGACACCAAGTGGCCAGGAGTCAGGGCTAATTTAATGAGGCTAAAATAGAGACAGCACCAATTAGACGCCGGGCCAGCTCAGCGCTCCTGCAGGGACCGCAAATGAATAGGTACAAATCAAATTAGGGACTAATAGAAGCAGTATAACAGAGGGCAGTCAATGCTAAATGCATTTGGGCCTTATGACCTCCCTGCTCTGAACAACAGAATCCTAAATTTGGAGGGGGGGAGAGAGAGAGAAAGAGAGAGAGAGACAAATGAGAGAGAGAGAGTGAAAGAGAAACATAAAGGAAGAGA
>JANHJO010002058.1:36153-46236 GCA_032468235.1 Pseudoxyrhopus heterurus | reverse complement strand
ACTTTACGTTGATTTGCACACACTAGAAGGAGTTGACTTCCTAGTAATAGCCACACACATGAAATACTTTTTGAAATACTTAAAGTACCTCTTCTTTCCAGAAAATATTCACATAAGATCGCAACCCTTTTTATTATTTGCTCCACGTTTCCTCACAGCATATTCATTTTCTCCAGAAGCAGCAAAGATGCATTCTTTGCTTTGGCAACAAAATCTGTCTGGTGAGTTTCATAAAATTCAATTATCAACAGTATTAAGTATTTCATAGTTGCTGATGAGCAAAACCAAGATACTCCAAAAGTTCATAAACATTTCATTTCTTTTATAGAAACAGATCCCTCCAAAAATTATTTAAATTTTTTTTATAATTAACCAAGATAAATGAGACTCTCATAAATAAGATCATTTCTATTTGTTTAATGACTTATTTGTGTCTGAAAGATTTGTTCAACTGGGACTGAAGTTTGATAATATTCCAGTATGCAAAAAATTCACAATCAGACACACCATTTTTTCCACATAAAAAAGCAATTACCTCATGTTTTTATAGCATTTACAGAATGATTAGATTTTAGCACCATGGGCCTGTCTAAAGTTTCAAAATCACAGCTGCCTCTTTCCATGTGGAAAGACATTCTTTTACTATTTCCCCTCCCTCTCTCAGTTATCTGCAGAAAGTTCACTCCTAATGCTGGTGATGAGTATGAAATAAGGCCTACCATAACTGCTAGGAAGTAATTTCATGAGAAGATAAATGACTTCACAGATCTGCCTTCTTGAATCAGTGGGATGATCCAGCTTCATCTTCTCCTCACTATTTAATGAAGTGCATGCATATGCTAAGGAATAATGCCAAGCAAGGTCAGATAGTTGCTCCTAAGATAACTCCCAGCTTTGGATAATCAAGGGTTTGTCAATGACAGTCATTTGGCAACAACAGACAAATTTTCAGTGCGTTGAATCTTAAATACAAAGTAACTTTGGCAGATAAATGCTATTGGTGAATGAATGTCATCCTGACATGCGAATAAATAACGTTCTATGCAGATCTTAGTTAGTCTTAAATATTTTAAAAATGGAATAATCCCAGTCAAAATAATGTAAGCCATTTTTTTTACCATTTGTTCACTCTATGGAACTTGACATGTTGAATATATTATGCAGAAATATACAATGCACAGAAATCCACATGCATGACATACAGGCATGTCAAGAACAAATTTGTCTCAAGAACAAATTCAGTTTGCTATTTTAAACATACAGGTAGATACTCATCTCAACTCCAGGAGAGTTACAGGAACATATCCATCCAGTTATCTTGCTATGTTAGGAAAGTGGTTTGCCACTGCTTTCTTCTATACATGATACTGATGTCATGGCACCAGTGGATAAAGAAATGAGAAAAATAAACAGGCTGCTAGAAGACTTAGATAAAAACATATAAAGGTGGTCCTTCACTTACAACCAAAATTGAGCCCAAAATTTCTGCTGTTTCTTGCCACACTTGTTAAGTGAATCACTGCAGTGGTTAAATTAGAAACACTTTTAAGTGAATCTGACTTCTCCATTGACTTTGCTTGTCAGAAGATCGCAAAAAAAGGACCACATGAACCCAGGTTACTGCACCCGGGAGTCAGGTGCCAAACATCCAAATTTGGATCACAGGGATGCTACAACGGCCGTAAGTGTGAAAAACAGTCATAAGTCACTTTTTTCAGTGCTACTGTAACTTTGGACAGTCACTAAATAACTGTTGTAAGTTGAGGATTCCCTGTATAATAAAAAATTAAAGTAGTGAATAAATAAGTATAATGTATTGTGCCGTTACATAGCACAACACAGAGTGAGATGGGTGGATATTTTTGAGGCTTTGTCCAAAACAAGTAATAGTAAATAGAAATCACTCCTTGCTTGGAAATTATGAAAAAATACATGAAGGTCTGTTTTCTAAAAGAAGATCTCCACTCTTATGTAGGGAGCAGCATAGTAGTAAATGGCTTAGAGTTTCTACTGAACCATCATCACATGGACATATTTTAAATAGAATCATGGAAACATCCTAACTGCAACTTCCTAATGCTTTACAAAGTTTTGCAAAAAGCCTGATGATAGAAAATATGATCAAAACCATTCTGGCTGATAAAAATGGTCTCCTAGTCACTTATGACATCCACGAGTAAAATAGCCTTCATTTGTTGGGATAAAATGTAAATGCTTTGTATTTGTCAACTGTTTCAGCCAGTCCTCACAGGTTGAGATTAAGCCACAATAAGCAAGATATTATGATTGGTTCTTCTGAGTTTGGTTCCAGGAACATCCCTTGGTGTGATTCTTTATAAAATAATCTCCTCTGAATATAGAAAGGAGATTGATACCAATGAAAGGAACAGTTTTATTTGACCCCATATAAGATGGCATTTGGCCACATATAAATTAGTGTAGTAAAATGTCAATGTTACAAAACATAAAATTGCCCAGACAACTGTTTTGTTACCAAGTGAATGGTTTGCTTTCATTCCTCCTGTATTTAGTAAAATAGGCTTTCAGGAGGTAGTGCCAGCAGGTGGTGGAGAGAAGAAACAGAAACCTGTTGCATTTGAGGAAGATTTGAGTTTAAACTTTTAAAACCTCAGACTTTGACGATTCAACAAAATTGTATCATGAGCGTAAGTTCCATTCCTTGTAAAACTCTTTAAAAATACAGTGCTTAATTTGCACAGGGCATTGCATTATTTTATTTAAAATATAATGAAAGGACCGTTATGTAAATGCTGGTCATTAAGGGTTAGATTTGAAATCAAACCAAACAACAAATGTATCAGAGCTAGTCACCCATATGCGTGAATAATTTTATGTGTTATTTAAACAGAGAATCTTCTTAATGATATTTATTTTCTTGGATGTTTATAGGCCAAGCTTTGTCAGTCAGCTTATGCTGCAAATGGCCAATAAGCAGAACTGTTCCTGCTGAAATGAAAGTGGAGGAGGAACAGTATTATATAAATAAACATTGCCAGTCTGACCATTCCTCTAATTGTGCTTTCAACCAAGCATGCCATGAGTGAAAGTAATTAAAGACAGCATGCAAAGGTTGTTTCAGAAATGTGTAAACAGCCGTACAGCATGAGTCCGCTCAGGAAAAAAAGAAGGTAGACAGTTCATGCTTCTTTGACAAAGGATGGCATTCCCAATCAGGAAGCAAACATTTGGAAAACCAGCAGGAAATTTTATCACTGCAAATCACTTCCAAATGACTTTTTTTTTTTTTTGCTTGAAGCATATGTCGGTTGAACTGAAATGACAAAGCAATCTTCCAGTTCAGTCTTAATTTTGAATACCTCTCTCTTCCTCATAGACTAGGACACGTTTAAAACTGTGGTTTCAGGTCTTGTAAACCTTTTGCCTTTTGTACTTAATGGTTATGATACATCTGTTTTTGAAAAGACAGTACAATAGAACCTCTGGTCACGCCCATAATTCATTCCATAACTTTGGTCGCAACCCGATTTGGTTGTGACCCGAACCTAATTTTGGAAATTTGGCGCTTATAAAAAAAAAATGGCGCAGAAGGGGAAATCGGCTGCGGAGGAAAAAATTTGTGAATTGTTTAGTCAGAATCTGATTTGGTTGTGGTCAGAAGTATTTGTGACCAGAGGTTCTACTGTATTTTGTAAAGCAATGCCATGAATGTTTGAATATCAAGGGTATCAGATTAATTGTTTACAACATTATGTTTAATTCTTGCTTTTTCTTTTGGGTTCCCATATTTTCAAAGGTATTGAAAGCAAAATTATCCATTATGGAATTCAACTTGAATTCAGTCAGTTGGGAGTACAGATAGTCCTCGACTTACACCAATTCATTTAGTGACCATCCAAAGTTACAACGGTACTGAATAAAGTGACTTATGATCATGACTTTTCACATTTGCGACCACTGTAGCATCCCCATGGTCACGTGATCAAAGTTTGTATGCTTGGCAACTGACTCGTCTTTATGACAGTTGCAATGTCACGTGATCACCTTTTGTGACCTTCTGACAAGCAACGTCAATAGGAGAAGCCAGATCCATTTAACGACTGTGCTACTAATTTAACAACTGCAGTGATTCACTTAACAACTGTGGCAAGAAAGGTCATAAAATGGGGCAAAATTCACTTAACAAATGTCTTGCTTAGCAATAGAAATCTGGGCGCAAGTGTGGTCATAAGTCCAGGACTACCTGTAGTTCCAGCAGAATTAAAATTGCTTTGATACAGCATTTAACAACATGTATGATCATCTTGCCATGCTTACAGGTGAACTCTGCCTGCTTTATTCAGCGAGACTTGCTTTCAAAAAGTATTCTTGATTATGATATTCAAATGCTTTCTCACTTTATTTTAAATAATTTGTCAGCTTATTAGGGTTCCAACTACTTTCCCAAAGGAGTGAAGTGAAGTGAACCAAAAAAGGAGAAAAAGCTTCCCCTACCTTCATCACGTTTCCTCTTCTCACCATTTGATCGAGGAATCCCCAGAATCCCATTAATGGAGTAGGAGCCCACTGGATCATTGGAGGCACTGGAGACAGGAGGGGAAGCTGTACTGGGAACTGGACAAAATGAGAAAGGAAAAGGACTCAGAAGAGCAGGAACCAGCAGCTAGGAAGTGACATATATTTATTAAATGTTACCTATACTCAAGAATCTGATCTACTAATGGTCAAGCTAAATTGGCAAGATAAAGGTCCACAAAATTCACAGGGGACTGGACTTGGGTTTCTTGTGGCTGCATAGCAATTCCAAACAGATGACACATTTACTCCCACCCTTGGGCTCAGTCTTTTCTTCTCCTTCAGGTACCTCAAGGTTTGGGCCCAGTGCTCTTCCACATCTTCATAAATAATTTAGGTAAGGTGAACGGAAGAGTTATTCATCAAATTTGCAGATGCCAAGGTAAGGGGAATTGCTAATACTTTGGAAGATAGACCTAAGATTTAGAAGGATGTTGGCAAACTTGAGCATTGGGCCCTAGCCAACCAGATGCAGTTCAGTGGTGAGAAGAGTAAGACCCTACATTTAGCCAGAAAAAAAACATATGAACAGGTACAGAATAAACAGTATTTGGCTCAACAGTAGTTCCTGTGAGAGGCATCTAGGTGTCCTGGTGGACCACTACTTGAGTGCCAGCAATATGCTGTAGCTGCCCTCCAAAAAGCCAAAATTATTCTAGGCTGCAACAACAAATGTCATAGTCAAGTAATCATGGAAAGTGATACTACTGCTTTATACTATACTAGTGAGGCCACAGGAGGTATACTGAGTCCAATTCTGGTGACCATGATACAAAAATGATGCTGAGGCCCTAGAAAGCATGCAGAGAAGAGCAACAAAGATGATAAGAGTCTGGAGGCTAAATTGTACAATGAACAGCTAAGGGAACTAGGCATGTTTAGCCTAACAAAGAGCAGGGTTAGGGATGACATGATAACAGTCTTCCAATACTTGAAAGGTTGTCAAAGGGAAGAGGGGAGTCAATTTGTTCTCCAGAGTACGTGAGGGCAGGACCAAAAGCAATGGGTAGAAATTTGTCAGAGGGAGAACTGGAACTAAGGAGGAATTTCCAAGCAGTGAGAATAATTAATCAATGGAACAGTTAGCCTCCCAGAGTTGTGAATGATCCATTGCTGGAGGTTTCCAAGAAAAGATTGGACAACCATTTATCCGGGATGGTATAAGGACACCTGCCTTGGGCAGAGGGTTGAACTGAAAGACCTCCAAGGTCCCTTCCAGCCCTATGGTTCTATGATACTGGACCTAGTATTCCAAGAAAAGCCTGAAAAAGACAGAGTCAGGGACAATTATTTCGCACGATTTGGACTATAAGTCTAATGAATATATCCCACAGTAGATTTGCCTTGTGAACATATCAACACTTGTGAACCACTAAGGTACCTCGATCTTTTTCAGATATACTGTACATATCTTCTCTGACTGACAGAAAAAAGAAACTGTCAGATTTTGAACATAAACCTTATGCAACTTTCTGGAAAAAAAAATCCTGATCTTTCCTGCCTGAGTTAACTTTTAGGCACATGTTAGTTAATTTCTGAGAGGTTTAAAACAGGTTGGAGTTGGTTATTATTTTATTTTTAAATAGATAGAAGAAAGTGGTATTTTTTAGCATATTCCCTCTTCACTCTCCCTGAATATCCCCGCCCGCCTTGGGCAATACATTGTAGTTACTTATGCACATTGTGACCTCTTCTATGTCCTACTACACAATTACTAAGATCACCAATACTGTAATATTAAAATGGAGTATCATAGCCTAGGAAATTAGTGAAATATAAATGCCTAGATAGCAAATAGAATATGTAAATTAAAACATATAGCTCAAGATACATGCATAAATCCAATAAAATTATAACTACCATTTCAATTCTTACAGCAATGACTATTCAATCCAGATTACAGCAAATCGGAAAAAATAATCAGAACACCAAATACAATTTAGACGGAAGTGATCTCATTGATGATCCTCATGTTGTCAAGGACCTAGGAATACTCATGTCTAACAATCTAACTCCTAAAGCTCACTGTAACAACATTGCTAAAAAGTCTTTAAGAGTTGTTAACCTAACATTGCGAAGCTTCTTCTCTGGTAACGCTGTACTTCTAACTAGGGTATACAAAACCTTTGCAAGACCAATTCTTGAATATAGCTCATTCGTCTGGAATTCACACTGTATATCAGACATTAACACAATCGAAAGGGTCCAGAGATACTTCACAAGAAGAGTACTTCACTCCTCAAACCGCAATAGAATCCCTTACGCCACCAGGCTAGAAATTCTGGGCTTAGACAATCTTGAACTGCGACGCCTTAGGTCTGATCTAAGCATAGCCCACAAAATTATCTGCTACAACATCCTACCTGCCAATGACTTCTTCAGCTTCAACCATAATACACGTGCAAACAATCGATACAAACTCAAGGTAAACCGCTCCAGACTCAATTGCTATGCTCATGTTTATGTCCATACTTTTATCAATATATGTTTGACAAACAAATAAAAAAATAAATAAACAAATAACCTCCCCAAACAGTACAAATTATCCTTACTTAACGATTGTTCATTTTACAATTATTTGAAGTTACAAGGACCACAGAATGGTGCTTTATGTTGGTAAAGCACCGCTGGCTGTTATAAATTGGTCATGCTGCCCTTCCCCCCAGTCATAAGACTGCATTTTAAGTGGGGTCAGCTTTATGACCATTTATGGCATTCCAAAATCACAGGACCCACATTTGTGACAGTTTTTACTTGGCAAAAACTGCCCCATTGAAATGAATGGGTTCACTTAACAACCCTCACAGAAAAAGGATGGAAAATTACTGCTGGTCATGTGGGTACCTTGATTTATGACCACAATGACTTATGACCATAATTCCAGGATCAATTATGGTCATACATTAAGGACTACTTGCAAGTTCTTCAAATCTGGCTATCTGTTTAGAATAGCGGAAATCTTTCTGTATGTCAAACATCTGAAGTCTCCGTCAGATCACAGAACCCTCTCCTGAGTGAAACTCTTCTTACAAAAGGCTTTGGGAAATACTACTTCAGACTTGCTAGAATTAGTTTTATTTGGATCCTCCAGAATGTTGTTTTTATTCTACTTTTCTACTTTGATTTTTTTATATTGGTTTTATTATTATTCTTTTTGTCTTATCTTTAAACTGCTTTGGCATTAATAGAAGGAATAAAACATTTTAAATAAATACATCCATTTAAAAAAGCAAATAGAAATAAATATGAGAAATGCACCAATCTCTACTTACTTCTGGCACAAAATTTGTTCTCTCTTCGAGTTCGTCCTGATTTTTTTAGGCAGCCATCACAGACAAAGCTACAACAGAAGAAAATAATTTAAATTCCTAACATAATTATTAAAATATTTCTATAAAAATATCTCCCTTGCATTTTCTACTATATGATACTAATTATTAAACATGGATTGCAAACTGTTACTGAGCAGCCTAAATTAGACTTGCTATATATCACAGTATGAGCAGAACATCTGATTTCACCTGATGTAATAATATATAACATCACTACAGGTTGTCATTGACATAACGACTATTTGTTCAATGACTGTTTGAAATTACAGTGGGGCTGAACAAAGAGACTTACAACTAGTCCTTGAAGTTACAACCACTGCAGTGCCCCCGCAGTCACTTGATCAAAAATTGTTGCAGCCCACCTGCATTTATAACCACAGGGGCACTTCAACTCTCCCCCCACACCACCCTCCTATCTATGTCCTTGTGGCCCCCTGCACACCAAGGTCCTTGGCTGTCTTAGCTGATCTTTGCTGACTTCTTGTCTCTGCTATTCACCAAGCTTGTCTGGCCTGGCCCTTTGCAAAGCAGCTGCTGGCGCTATAAGGGCTTTCTTCCCCAGATTGTGCATGGGAATTTCCTTGCAATACCAGGTGTAAATACCCTCACAGGGACAGCAACTGCCTCATGAAATGCCAGGTCGGACACACCTTGTCCCTTCTGAAATTTTTAAAAAATTGTGCATGGAAACTGAAACTAAATTAAATAGTCATACTAATATCTTGCTCATGGTAGCTCACTCATGCCTTGGTCAGTTTCTGTTTGGATTATTGCAATGTACTCTACTTAGGGTTGCAGTTTGAAGATCAATTGAAAGTTACAACTGGTCCAGAATGTGGCTACACACACAATGATAGGTGCCCCTTTGCTGTGCAAGCTGCACTGGCTCCTGGTTTCCTTCTGAATACATTTCAAGGTGCTGGTTATTACCTTTAAAGCCCCATATGGCGTAGAACCAGGTTATCAGTGTGACTCTCTCTCCCTAAGGATGTCTACCCATTCTAACAGATCAAATAGTGTAAGCACACTTCTAGCCCCTTCCCTTAAACAATAGCATCTTACGGGATCTAGGAACTGTGTATTTTCCATGGCAATCCCCAAAACTCTTCCCCTTGAAGTTTGACAGGCACCTCCCTCCCTTCCAAAAAGCACTAAAGACCTGACTATTCACCCAGATTCTGGGACAGGGTGAAGTAGATAAGAGGATTTAACAATGGATCCGATGGACCCCACTTAACTTTGGAACCAGATTTTTTGTTTAAAATCTTTAATAGAGAGATACATTATGTGGTTTTATTATTGATGTTGTTTTAATTTTTGGTTGGGAGCTGCCCAGAGTTTGATGTAAGACGGCAGCTATATAAAAGTTTTAAATAAATAAAATTACATCACAACTTTGTTAATCTATTTAGAGGGTTATCAAAGATCTCATGGAACTACAATAAACTTTACCATTAGCATCTTTTCCAAGTATCATTTGTAATTTTTACAATTATAAATTAACACAAAAGGAAAAGCAGCGTACCCAGATGGCCAGATTATTTCATTGTGAAGTACACAAATCTGATGCATCTTTCTTCCACATTCGATACATTCAACAAATCTAGAACAGAAAAAAGCCATAAGCACTAAGAAAAACCAGTTATTTAAAAAATGTTCCAGGAATAAAGAGATTATGCAATGTGGCAAAATCTATTTATTCTTTAAACCTATAGAGTTCTGTATATGTAACTTTAATCAGAAATATATAAAAAGTATCCTGAAGTACAAAATATCATTTAAAACTGAAATGTTATCTCACACATACTAATAGAGATTTGAGACGTGAATTCTACACTATGCCATTAAAAAATAGTACCTCAGCAAGCTAAAAAACGAAGTAAGAATTGAAGTATTAAAACGACAAGAGATGATGGATAGAAAGGAAATATTTTTTTCTAATATGATGATGGCCTGATTAAAAACTACAATAAAGGTAGAAATAAGAATACACACTTTTATATAAAGCAATAACTAGATGGAAAGATTAGAGGTTGAAAGATGGTATTATTATTATTAAGAGCCTTGAGTGGTGCAGCGGTTAAGAATGCTGTACTTAAGTAATTAAGTATTCAGCTCCTAGTTGCCTGCAATTTAGCAGTTCGAATCCCACCAGGCTCAAGGTCGACTCAGCCTTCCATCCTTACGAGGTAGGTAA
>JANHJO010002058.1:20798-30904 GCA_032468235.1 Pseudoxyrhopus heterurus | reverse complement strand
ACCACAGTCAGCTCCTGGTCTTGTTTTTACTGACTGTATAGAGCTTCTCCATCTTTGGCTGCAGAGCACATAGTCAACATGGGGTTAAATTACACGGGGTTAAATAATAGATAATTTTGGCTATGCAATTTTTTATAAATTATTTGCCAGTAATTAATTCTTGTACACTTCAGGGTCAAAGTTGCTGTTTTATCTCTCTCAGAGATGATGAAACATAGATTAAAAGAGCTAAACAATTTAGAGAAGTGTGGGGGAATATAATCTTGTGACAATTAGAGCACTTAAGTACCCTACTGACAGCTGTGGTGAAAACAGCAGTAAAATTACACTTTGATGAAATTAGAAAAGTTCCTGTCTTTTTTATCCCTATTCAAATAAACTTACATGCTTTGTATCACTAGCTAGTTCATTAGGGAAATTTATCTTTCTGGTGACACAGACATAAAACATAGCTTTAAATATTTATATAGGATCCTTTCAGTTTGCATTTTTGAGTGGCACAGAATTTGAAATTCTTACACATGGAAACAATGCTAAATCTTCAGTTACTCATGAAAAGCAAACTCCCTTTAACTGATAAATTAAAGTTCAAGTGGCAGAAGGTTCAGATAAGGGGGGGGGTATTTATTTTACTTCTGCGTGATGCCCAAAAAGATAGATTACAATGTTGGTGCCAGGTAAGGCTATTTAGGAAGAGAATGCTGTAACCCGGAAGGCACAGGTGAGAAGATTCCTTCCTAATTGAATAATACATTTCTAGTACAACAGACAACCAAAGAAGAAGGAAATCTTGATATCAAAAGAAAGCCAACATTAACCACTCTATTAATTGGGACAAGCAGAGCAACAAATATTATATTGCATTACTACTTGTTCTGCTTATGCAGTTCTATGATGGAAAAATGAAGCAGTTTGCCAAAGCAGTAATGAAGGTTTGGTACTTTGAGGAATTTAAACCCAGATAACCCTTGCCCACCGCCAGCCTTCATCTCTCCCAGCCCCAGATTGGCTCAGCATCAGATGGAGCAAGTGGAAATAGTTTTGGTTTTGCTTTAAGTTATTTATTCCTAGCACTGAAGTGGAGCACACAATCATGTCTCCCTAGGAAGAGTGAGTTATGATCAAAATGCTGTTTTAGAGAAGAGACCGTTTCTCATTTAAATTTAAAAAAATACAGCTGCCTCTTGATGTCTTTTTGTCTCAAACACCAAAGCAGCTCTCTTAAGAGTTTACAGTAAGAATATTTTTTTCCTTTACACATTAAATTATGATCGTTTGCTTTTTCCCATTTCTAAGATCACTGTGTCCTGGTACAAAGAAGAGGTCTTCAAATGCCAATGGTCAGTCCCAAAGAATTCGTATTGCATGCCAGTGAAGAATAATTGATCCAGTTTCTGCCAGCAATGTGCTTTCTTTGGTTTTTGTCCTTAAGGTGATTGAAGAACAAATATTCCTTCACTTTTTGCTCCCAAAAAAGGAAAGGTTCAAGGAAATCTGCAGGCTGGCTGAGGAATTCTGGGAGTTGAAATCCACAAGTCTTAAAATTGCCAAAGTTGGGGACCCCTGCTATATAGCACTTCTCATGTAGACCTTAGAATTTCAGGATATTAAAAACTGAAACCCAAGGACTCCTGGAAAAAGGAAATAAAATAAGCATTTATGATCAGTAACGCATGATAAGAGAGGAGTCCTTAGTGCTCTCTGAGTTTGGTTGTTTTCCTGCAGAAATTTCATTACCCAACTAGGTAACATCTTCAATGGTTGGGTAATGAAACATCTGCAAGAAGATGATCAAGCTCTCTGAGCACCAAGGACCCCACAGTTTAACTCAGACCTACAAATATTCTCCTCCATTAATCTAAAAAATGTTGAAGGCTTTTAGAATCAGCCTACAAAATCCACATTCTTTGGATGAGCTAATCACTGAAAAGTTCAAATATAATCTAAGTAAATCTTTCAACACCCCAGTTCATACTGAGTTAGATCAATATGGTGTCACTTGTTTAACCAAAATGATAGGCATATACAAATGGATAGTGAGAAAGGGATTTATAGCCCATATTCTGCCTATGTGAAATATGTGATATGACATCTGATGAGTATGATGCAAAACATATATGTCAGAACAAGTTATGAAACATTCATTGATTTCAAGTGCACCTTTGAAAGCCACCATCAAATACATAGTTCTCTACATGTATATATTCAGCCAAATGTAAGAGTGACAGTTGACATGTTGGTGCCATGTAAAAGATTCTGTTTAAAAATATAGAAATGCCATTGAGAAAAAAGAAACTATAGCAGCAGAATTTAGTGACTAAAGCTTTGAGTGTTTAACTAAAAAAGGTAACAGTTCAAAAAAGTTTTAAAAGGGGATCATCCAGTTTTGTTTCTTTTTGGAAACTGCTTCTGAATTTTGTGCTTGAGATAGAAAACAAAATGAAACTTTGACTTTGGGTTTTGCTGAGTAGATAAATTTGTTGATATAGAAATGGCAAGTATATATTCAATATATAAAAGTAAAAAGCCATAGTAATATTATTTTAGTTTACTGCAATGAAAAGAATTAGAAGTCTATGTTTTTTCTCCCCTGTCCTATACTTCTCTCTCTCCCCCTTTCCTCTCCCCAGTTTCCTTCTATTTTCATTTTTATTTGTATTTCATACTCTGATAAATTTAATAAAAAAAATTCTCATGAAAGTTTAGTAGCGAACAAAGGAAAAGGAAGACATTAAGAGAAAGTTAGATTCTTTCACAGAAAAGAAGAACATACAAATGAAGAGTGCCTTAGGCTGCCATCCCCTGGTGATTCCAGGGAAAGACCCACTATTAATTATTTGTCTTTCAGAACAACTAGACAAGTACCTCCTCCATCTCCTAGTTTGAATGTTTCCACTTCTTTTCACATAGGAATTTAAAATACTAATTCCTCTCCTAGAGAAGCGTTCCAACTGCTTTGAAATTTGGGTGTAGTGGATTTTTTGTTTACAAAAATCAATGTATCTTTGTAACATATAATGTATGTTAAAGAACCCACCAAACTTTTGAAAAAGACAAAAATACCAGACAGTAGATAATATCACAGGCACAAAGGTACATGGTAACAAGAGGAAACAATATATTATTTGCCGTTATAATAATAGTAAAAACTGTGATCATGCATGCAAAATCCACAATAATTCAGGTATATATCTTTCTATAAATACCTAATCAGGGTATGAAAATTGACTGTCACTAATATTGTGGGAGACACTAATTTATGTGGCTGTAAAAGATTTTTTGTAACCAGAGAGAGCATTTACTAATGGTGGTGATGGTATTATTTTTAGGTTATTGAAGGCTACAGAGTCCCTGATGGTGATGCAGTGACATCTTAGCAAAAAAGGCTGGAATTTTTAGCTTCCTAAACTATATCTTTTTAATAAACTGAACCTGAATGTGTTATTACATTATCTAAGATAGCCTTCCATTGCATGTATATCTCCCTTCTTATAATTTTTCACCTTCTTCCATTGCATGTATATCTCCCTTCTTATAATTTTTCACCTCTTCCGTTCTTTTGGTTCCTTCTACTACAAAATTTAGATTATGAGTTCCAAGAAGTGTATGTTACTTTCCATATATGTCACTTTTTATGCTTTTCCTTTTTTTTTTTTTGCATTTAATACTATTAGACATCATTTATTGGAACATTTGGTATATTTCATTTGGAATAGTTAGATTTAGTACTACCATGTATGCATTGCACTGCTTTGAACATAGAAAGATTTTTATACGGTTTGCCTAAAAAACACATGTTGGCTAGAATCCTAGCCAAACAACTGGGCTCCCATGTATCAATGAAAATGGATAGCACGTGTGATGGAATAGATTTTTGTTAGAACGAAGTATGGCTGTTATTATGTGTTCCACATATAACTTGGAGGGAGTAAGCTGATTGGGTTTAGACTTAATGTTTAAACTTTATGAACCAGCTGAAAGGGAGACGGGGAGATGGGGAGAGAGAGTTCACATTTTAAAAGACTGGCTGGCCTGTTGGAATGTTCACGTATTTTGTGGGTAATGAGAATGAAGTAAAACAGAAATAAGGAAGTCCAAATATGAACTGAAGATTTCAGCCACCATTAGATGAATTTATCATTCTCAATGTCAAATTACACCAAGCATTTAGAACCAAACAGAAATGTCCTTTATACATAGATGTGCACACTGATAATTCTGAAATATCACAGGTTGGGCATCCTTATTGCAATGTATAACTTAAATATTGTTATATAATAATAATAATAATAATAATAATAATAATAATAATAATAATAATCTAGAATGAATTGGGTGGAATACTTGAAGATAATGAACAGATCTGATGTTTAAAATACGCTTAAAATCTGAAGTACAGGTTTTTAAAGAGAAGGAATTTTGAGGAGGTGCTTCTCAAAGTATGTTAGCATGATGAAAGATGTCTTCTTGAACATGTTAAAGAAGCCATTGTCTTCTGGAAAGTTTAGGAGCTGGTTCTGAAGCCTTTCCTCAGTGGTCTGTGAATGGGCATAGATGCAGAGGCAATAGCAAAACATCTGCATGTATGTATGAGGTTCAGAGACAATCTAACATCTGCAAAAGCCTTCCAAAAACATGGTTGCTTCAAACCATTAAGGAGGGGCTCTGTGACCTGCAAAGTCCCATTCCATGAATTAGAATATTAAGACATACCATAAGGATCAACATATGGCTGGAGTTTTTCCATGATATAAAGATTAAAGGCCCATGGTGACTGAACTAGCAACTAAGTTGTAGTGGCATATGGTTAGAATGCAGTATTGTAGGCTAACTCTGGCCACAGCCTGGAGTTCAATCCTGAAAGAGTTCAAAGTTGACTCAGCCTCCCATCCTTCCGAGATCAGTAAAATGAGGACCCAGATTGTTGGGGGCAATATGCTGACATTTGTAAACGGTTCAGAGAGTACTGTAAAGCATTATGAAGTGGTATGTAAGTCTAAGTGCTATTGCTGTTGCTAACTAGCAACTAATTTTCCTACTTAAGAACACAGCTAAAAGGTTTTGACCATGTCAGAATGATCTGCTCCTGCTAACCATTTTTTTAACCTTGATATTTATTTCAGTTCTATATACTAATGTGCCTTAGATACATACTACACATACTTTCTTCCAGATGCTTTCTTTTCTCAGCCATGACTTTAATGCAACTTGAACTTGGCCTGGAGTTTTTATGTTATTGTCTCATGGAGTGACCTGACCCTGGTATCATTTATATTGGTATAATAATAGATAATAGCTATAGAACTCAGTAAACCTGGTGTAAAGAAGATTAGAATCAAATACTAAATATCTTGACATTCCCAGTTTACAACCATGAAACCACACACATCTTTTAGAACTTGAAAGGTTCAACAAGATCAATGTTGCTGTCTTCAAAAAACATTTTAGATATTAAACATTTCTATTTATGTTGTCATAACTTTTTTTTTTGTTTATATATTGCTTTAATTAAAGTTTATGGTGGATTAAATTTTTATGTTTTAGGGGAAATAATATTTACTGCTTAATGTTTATCATATATTCCAATAACCGGTATGGTTCTTAAGGATCATAACATACCTTATTATGCAGATGCTAACAATTCAAGACCTTCCATCCAGTTTAATTTATACCTTCTCAAAAAAGAGGTTCAGGGTTTGTTTTTTTAAAATGTCATTTACTTTCTGAGAATACTATTGCAATGACTCAAATTGAACTATGAAAACCTAATCATCATGTATGTTCTCTCCCTCACAACTCATGTGTCAGTAGCATACATGAAACTTGAATCTAAAAACTCGTGTACTTTAATTGGGATCGTCATACGAAACTACTGATTTGAATAGGCTGACTTGTGGAGCTGCAGTGGCTCAAGTGGTAAGAACAGAGTACTGCAGATCAGCAGTTTGGCTGATCGAATCCCATCAGCTCCAAGGTTGACTCAGCCTTCCATCCTTCTGAGGTCGGTAAAATGAGAACCCAGATTGTTGGTAATATGCTGATTCTGTAAACCGCTTAGAGAGAGATGAAAAAAGCACTGATAAGCGGTATATAAATCTAATGCTATTATTATGCTATTATTATTTTGTTTTGAATCTTGTGAAAGAAATGCAATTAATCTTTTTAAAATAAAAACGAGATTTTATCTCAAGAGACTGGGCAATCTGACAAACAGTAGATTAAAAATGTTCATTGCCAGCAATTTGCTAACAATCGGTGTAATTAATTTCAGATGACCAAAAAAATAAAAAAACTGGAAAAAGAAATAGTAGTGTGGCGTACAAAATGGGAAAACAACAACAAGGCTCTCTTGCAAATGGCTGAAGTGGTGAGTATCAGTTTCCATTCGTAAAAATTGCTACTTTTAGTTCTTATTTTATAGTCTGAACTAGATGAAACTCAATTATCAAACAGTATTTCAAAGAACATAATGTAATTTACAGGGTTTGCTTATATTTTAAACTGAAATTTTGCTAATGCTGTGTTCCATAAAAAGATGTCGCCATCTTCATAATAAAAATGCATTTTGTTTGTATCCAAATGTTTTCAATCATCGGAAAAACACAAAAGTGTTTTTGTTTGTACAAAATAAGTTGTATATCACTTTTATTTAAACCATCTAGTGAGTGAGGGTTGCAATAGACTCCTCAGATTAGAGAAGGAGACTTTTACATGGGAAAATAGAACTTGAATACACCAAGAAAAGGGAATTGGAATTGTGGTCCCCTCACATTGCAGATTCTGAAGCCGTACCTGGCCAGTAAAAGAGTGACCATAAAAAGGTTTTGTAGTTTTCTCATTGGTTGCTTTAACAGTTTTGAAATACATTGTGTAAGATTCATCTGAATCCTCTATGCTATCTTGTTTATTACAGAAGACAATTAAGGACAAAGAATACAAAGGTTTCCAAATAAAACTGGAGCGATTAGAAAAGCTATGTAGAGCTCTTCAAACCGAAAGAAATGAGTTAAACAAGAAGGTGGAAATTCTTAAAGAACAGGTTTCTTCAAGAGAAGCAGATGTGGATCTAGCTGTACCTGTATTGCAATCATGCGCGCTCAACTCTCAGGAGAAGCTAGAAATTTCTATTACTAAAGAACAAGAAGGAATCCAACCAGATATCGAAATAAGAGTGGCAAACAAAGGCTCTGAAAAGACTGTCAGTTTGGTTTCCATTCCTACCACAGATTTTGTTGACTAAAATATAAACACTGTATTAAGAGATATATTTTGTGTATAACTTTAACTGGTGGTGGTAACTATTAGTTTTGTGGTGAAAATTTTCTTACTTTTTCTACCATATCTGTATTTTCTTAGAACAGAACAGAATTTGCCTGGTACAGGAAGCTGCATAGCAGCTTTGAATAGCTTATCTATAAAAAGAATCCACAACTGTATTGCACATTTGCATTTTTTTTTTTTACAAAAGAACCCCATTAAGGATGCATGCAGTGTTTTTCTTCTTATCCAGTAATGCATTACTGTATCATCTTAAGACCCACATAACAATTTTGTCATCATGTTAAGGGAACAACTTTGATCAGTGTTTGAGCTTAAATCTGTGTAGTAAATTAAAATTTAAAGCTGAGGTGAGATTACCAAGCAGTCCAGTAAAATACAATTTGGTGTGTGACTGGCCATACTGATAAGAAAAAGCTGAAAAATCTTACAGGGTTTAGTGTAGCTGCTAACTTGCCTACAGCTACGCTTTAACTTTGCAACTGGAAAAACAGGGTGTACAATTCATATTTCTCAGGATTGTCTGATAGTATAAATTAAATAACTGTTGTCCTTTCTGTTATATTGAAGGAATTAAGGCAGAAAACAAACTATTGGTAATTTGTCTAAATAGCCACTAACTTAAATCTGGATGTATTTTGAATGCACTACTGTTGTCGCAATGATTTTTTTTAAATGAGCTGTAATATAAAAACTGCTGTCATAGTTGCAGCTTATTAAATGCAACAAGATTTTGGTTAGTGGTTGCTAGATTAAAATATATAATCTGTTGGGGCAGGGTTTTCTGGGAATTCTTTCGGTTTGATGCCTACTTGTTGATGTGAAATAGTGAACATGTATAAATGCATCATCACTTAAGAATGATTGCAATGAACCACACTCAGTACAGGAAATCCTAAAGTGTATATTTCACAGGATACACATTCTTATAAAAACTGGTCTGTCCATGATAAAAGTGTATAAATTATATAATTTAATCCAAAATACAGGAAAACATTCTGGTCAAAAAGATTACTTCTGTAAAATGAAAAGGCTTACTAGACAAAACATACATAAACGGAAGTGCCTTCTGATATCTAAGTTACTTGGAATTTGGCACTTCAGTATTTGTGTTGCTAATAAATGCACAGCATACAAGACTCCACTTTTTTGTACTATGGTTAGAATTATGAATGTAGGTCAGTTGCAAAAGTTTAGGTATCTCCCATAATCTGATTTTTTTTTAAAAAAAGAAAAAGGACCAAACGAGTGCTGCTAGGTTACAAGCTGCTGTTAACTCTGCCTACATGTATCCGCTTTCTAGTTGTTCTGTTTGGAGAAATGTAAAAAGTACGGAATTCTGGTACCTAGTTTGGATTCACTTTCTTGAAGCTTATTGAAGCACATTATTGATAAATTCTCTCTTTATCTGCCTGTATACTCTTCTTACAGTTTAGTTGCAAATTATTTGAATTTAAGCCTTTACTGATGTATTACCCTTTTTAATCTATTACAATATACAATATCCTAATTGAAACAAAGATTGAAGAAAACCTTCGGGATATCTGTACCTTTAAGCAAAATCAATTGACATTAATAGCGGACTTGGAAAGTCCTGAATTGGAAATGGGCCACTTGTATTTTGTTTCTTAAAATGTGTTTGCATTTTCTTTTGTATCAGTTCCAAGTTCTGTAAGGTAAGCAGTTGACGTATCGTGGAAAATGCAAAGCCCAATTACACTGTCATAAGCATAAGAGACACTAGAGAACCTTTCATCAAACAAATCTACAGCTAGAAGCACAAATACTTTGAGCTTGTAGAACAGTGCGAAACAGCTGAGAAATTGGCTAGTGGAACAAATGCATGTTGAAAGTAAAAACTGCAAAGATATTCCCTCATAGGTACTATATTTTGATTAGTTTTACCTGTGTCTACAATTGACCTAATTATAAGCAAGAGTAGGGTTTTTTTTTTAACCAGTTGCAATTATAGATGCGTAAAATGAAGCTATTGAAATAATGACGGCTTTTCAAAAAAAACCTTGCTCATGCATTTTTTTCTCCAACTTTTTCTTCAGTCTAAATTAGGGTTTTGTTTAAAGTCTCAAGACATTCCATGCATTGAACAATAGAGGGCTAGTACAGGGCAAGCTCATTACTTGTCTCTTGCCATAAAGTGGTATACTGCACTGCCATTTTTCTGCTGATTTGTGCAATGTACTTCAGTTGTACAGCTCATGCTTACTATAGGCAGCTAGCTGTGTGTAAATTGATAATCATGTGCTTATAAACACTGAAAGCTATTGCTTATACCGTCCACTACTTTATACCTGCAGTTGATTTGCATCCAGTGTGTTCAGTATAGGGGGTGCACAATTTTTACTGTTACGTAATTTGGCTTCAGATACTCAGTAAATAGCTAAGCCGTAGAATTATTTGGAATATAAGTATATACATGCACATTTTAGGGCTGTATCTTTCTATTCCATTCTTTTCTTACACCTGGTTTTGTTGCAGTTCCAATTCTCAGGTGTTACAGAAAATCTACCTCTTCAGACCGTAGATGGAAATAACTGTGAAAAGTGATGCAGAACTTTAGCTTGTGCTGAACGCTGCTTTATTATTGCAACCCATACCCATGAAAAATGCTGACTAAATAGGCACTCTTGGTTTTTGCTTTTCAGGAACATTTTGTAGAAATTTTTCACTAATGTGAAACTGAAATTTTATCTACTTCGTTCTGTGTAGATTAAGTAAATATGTGTGCTTAATATATTAGACTCTTGTCTTTTATTCTAAATTAAGATTGGCTTTGTTTTTCTCAATATTGAATTTGTCCACAGATGTGT
>JANHJO010002057.1:80719-95412 GCA_032468235.1 Pseudoxyrhopus heterurus | reverse complement strand
TTATACACTGTTATTTTTAATTCCCTTCAAAACCCCAGTAATCTAAGACAAAAATCAGAATCAGAGATTTTGCTTGGTTCCCTCATCGGACAGTAAAGACAGAACCTGAACGGTTAAAAAAAAAAGTTCGGACGAAGAGTAAACCAGGACGAGTTCTCTAATCAGCTTAGGAAAAAAAAGCCACCTGTTTCGACGCAGAAATACAAACTACCTCAGATTCAAAGATTAAGTTGGAATAGGACGGTTGAGGATAAAAGTCGTCGGTACTAACTTTTCAGTCAGGAGAATCACGCCCCTTTTACTGTCGGCCGTGACAGAAAACTTCGGAAAAAAAGATTGACTTTTAAGTAAACATACATGAGATTTGCACTGCGGTATCGCTGATTGACTGTTGGTTGATTATTATGTTGATGTACCTTGTGCTGTTCCTATTGTGTAATCAAAACACCAATCTGGGGGAAACGCCCAATTCTGTGGTGCTGTATAATGTTGAGATGGATGTGAGAAGAAATTGGATTTAATGCACACATCATAAAATACTGGACAGGCTAGAGAAAATAAACCAATTTTTCAGAATATAAAATTAAAGTTCAATGCAGTTTTTCCTGGAATAGCATGTGCAACTTCCTCAGGCATAGGAGTTATTTTATATGCCTAAGGCATAAAAAAAAATAGAACTTAGTCTCAGACCAAACTGGCTCACTTCCTCATGCATAGTAGCTTTTGTAAAAGGTAAACCAACTTCTCACAGGAATAGGTTTTTGTCATGTTTAGGAAGTTTTCAGAGAATTAAGAGAATTAATGGGCATAAATTAATTTAACAGTGCAACTTGCATGAGAAGCTTCATTTGTTCAAATATATGTCCTCCCACAACAATCATTAAGAGTCTTATCCTCTTTTATCTCTGCCCCTCTAATTTATCAACTTGGGAGAACAAAATTCACTGGAATTCTTTAGTTCCATGTGAATTATGTCTTCTCCTGTCTTTCTGTTTTTCACCAGTTAGAATCTTCCAAAGAAAAGGGTGAGATTATTGAAAATGTTTGACCTGACTGAAAAATGAATGTTTTCCAGGAGACATTAAAAAAACAACACAATGTCTATCCTATAGCTGACTCTGGTCATTTTATAGCCATTTTATGATTTCTGCATTGCAGTCTATAATTTTTCAACATCCCTTATGATGTTTAAACAAATGATGGTCTTAATATAACCTTTTGTCATTTTTTTTCTTCATTGGTTCCTAGTAGGTAGCAACAGATAGGGGCTTTAATAGATGTATCTACAGAATAAAGTACACCAGGCTAGAAACCCGTCTTAGCCATCAAAACCAGTGGGTGACTTTGGGTCAGTCATTCTCAGCCCAAATCACCTCACAGGGTTATTGTGGGGAAAATAGGAGGCAGAAGGTGTATTGTATATGTTTGCCATCTTGGATTATTTATAAAAATAATAAAGGTGAGATACAAATAAAATAGAATGAGTGTTCTCCTACCTCTTCGTGTTATATGAAAAGGCTTACCCATCATCTGTTTTACTGCAAATCTATGTGTATTTTATTTGCTGTAATTTTGAGGAGTGGAACTTTATTCTGTCTAGGTTATAATCCCAACTAAATGTTATTTGATTTGGGAAACTGAAATATTTTCTAAAATATTATTTTCAAGATGAAGGCAAAATAGAACTCAATGCTGAGGGCAAAATAATGATCCTGAGAGAAAATGTAGCACATTTTAATCTTGCTCTTTCTCCAGAGAGTTTAAACTAGCTAAAAATCCTCTGAGGTAAATTAGTTGAAAGGTTAATGGGCTAATAGCTTCAGGGGAAATTGGAGAACTAAGATCTGTGTGGTCAGCCTTTCTTTGTCATTAAGCAGGCTCTGCCTGCTAATTTTGATGTGGAAATTGATAAACATAGATATGAGAGGCTGCCTTTTAAAAACCTGGCTTTTAATTGGATATACTTTCCAATTCCAGAGTTGCTCCTTGTTCAATCAGCTGGATATGTACCCCGAGGAAATACAGTATATTACCTTGCATCTAAAACTCCTTTTTAAAAGTGTTCTTGTTGGTGAATATATAAAATTTTTGGATTTCAGGCCAGGAATCATCTCAAGAAAACTCTTCTAGAAAACTCTTGCTATCTGAATCATCATGTATTTTCTATATTTTATCTTCACCTTTTTTTTCTTTTATTGATATTATTGTAATTCCTTGGGTTGTTGTAAGCTACCCAGAGTTATTAAGAGTTTAAACATGCAAATTTAATTAATTATGATTAGCATATTAGGCATTGCCCAAAGTCAGGAAAGCTCTAGATTAGGTTTTCCATTTGATTTGACTCTGTGACCAATTTCATATTTTGCATTAAACCATAATATACTGTGTTTGCTTTGACCCTGTTGTAGGAACCCAGCCACTTTATTGGTAAACCATGGTTTGGAGAATAAAGGATTATCTGAACCAATCCAGATTTATTGTCAGTTGCAGTCAAGCAAACAGAATGTGTGTAATCTCTGAACTGAGTTTGTGAATATGCGTTTAATGTCTTGTCTTTGCAGAGTGGCGTAAAATGCATTAGTGACCATCCATGGGTAGGACAACTAAAGCTTCTGAAAAATTGGCAAGGGCAAACAAGCTGCAGGTCTGTTCATGAATGTGCTGCTATCCATGGTTTAAAGAAGTCCTTCCCTGGCTGTTCTCAACTTCAAGCATACAGCTACTTCAACACTGTCAGAATACCTAGGTCCAGGATGATGCAGGCCAAGCTTCTTTTCTGCCTTCAGAAGTTGGGGGCGGGGGGCTGTTCCATCACTGGAGGTTTTAAAGAAGAGATTGGACAGCTATTTGTCTGAAATGGTATAGGGTCTCCTGCTAGAACAGGGGGCTGGACTAGAAGACCTTCCAGATCCCTTCCAACTCTGCTGTTCTGTTATCCTACTTTTTGTCCAGAGGCTGTACCTAGCCCTGAGGCTACTTTGCAGTTCCAATCTCCTGGCATCCTCAGCTTGAGGGAAGGCTGCTTGAGTTATCTGAAAACTATGTTCTCTCCGTGAGAGCAACTATCCCATTCAGTGACATTTACCTCATCAGGGGCCTTCAAAGAGGGATGAAGATCTGCTAATCGTATTTCCATCTCATCATGAAAGACTTAAACTCCTGAAGCTCACATTTTCTTTTTATGAAAAAAAGTTTACTAAGTAATTATTTGAAAGCTTTTTGAAAATTTTTTAGTGGAATATTAGAAAAATAACCTGTACTAAGAGCGCTTGGATGGGACAGCTTGATGGGGAGGAAAGATGTAGGATTGTAGCTTCCATGTAAGATGGAGATTGTGCAACCTTAGTTTCAAACCTGCCTGAAATGTATTTTGATTACATCTTAGGTTCCTTTGTGAGGGAAAAAAAATAGTGGCTCTTCTCTACTATCTTGTTTAGTAGGAAAACAGGCAATTTAGTGTATCTCATGCATTTGTTCTAGCCTATTCTGGTGCAATGTTGTGCCTTACGCTACATTTCAGTTGATATTGCAGTCTCAAGAAATAATCTGCCTTTGATGTGTGCTTTCTATTTGTCATATCTTTATCTACTTGTGCTTTGATATTATCTTTATTTTTAATTCCTAAAATTGCTTTATATACCTATGCCAACTACATCCTGCCTAGAGGCTTGGAAATTGTGCAGCCTTTTAATTTCTTTGTGTAGCCTTTTAGCACATAATTTCAACATGAAAAGTATAATCTTGTAACAAAAATATTATTGCATATATGCAATGTCCAGTGTATTCTTCTAGTTTGATTATATTATTGTGCTACTGATTGTGAATAAGACCTTTTTGTTATTATAAACCTTTTTTCACTATGCTATCTTAAAAGTGGAATATTAAATTTCTTGCAAATGTTTTGTATTAGGAGAACTGCATGCAAGTAAGAATTTAATGCCCCAAACCTTTTTAAATTTCTTTCTTTTCTATCTTAAAGCAGCTTTGTATTAGCATGACACAAGCTCTGCCCCTTTGCAAAATTGCACAGTGAGTCTACATTCCAAGTATTATTGTGACATGTAATATAACAGAAAATTGAACCTGTGGGCTTTTCCAGACAGTTAATTTTTCTACCACTGACATGATCCATACTCCCATCATTCTCACAATATTGTAAAAAGAAAGCACGCATACCAAATGTTAATAATTGGGTTCCCCCCTTCTACAAATGTGAATTTTCTTCAGAAACTGTTCCATTTGTGGTTATTCAAAGATCAAGTGTTTTCATTCCGAAATATTGTGAGATGTGTTTGTAAGGAGTGCATTCTCCGAACCATACTGTGTTAAAATGGATCTTGTCACATCCACCTTAAATGAAATTCAGGTACTCAGTTGCTTCTCCTCTTTACTTATCTGGCTGACTTCCAAGTAATTGTGTTTTTTTATGATGGACAAATAGATGGGAAACCAAACATGATTTTTCCCTCATTTTTTGGTAGAAATTTATCCATACAGTATGACATTAGCATCTCTCACCCAGATCAGTTCATACATTCACAGACTTTGAACCCATTTCTTTTCTTGAAAAATATACTTACTTTGGCAAAAGAGACAGGTCCTCCTCAAAGACTGCTCTATGGAATATATAAAAACAAAACCCCAGATACCACAGGATCATATTTCCTCCTGGCTAATTTATACCTCCCTCAAGTATGTTTAAGCTTGATAGTGTACAATTGACTATATTCAAATAATATTTTTTTCCAAAGAAAGCCTCTCCACTAGCCTCTTCCATACATTTTGAAGTATTGACATTTAAAAGAAAAGGTCTTCTTAATTCTTTTACTTAAAATATATTTTAAGAATATAAAATTACATGAAGACAGAGCATATCAAATAAATGAAGCTTCATTTAGAGCTATACACACAAACACACACTTGGACAGTTTTCCCTCTGAGTCAGAGTATATCAGAGAGCTACCTTTTTTTACAGTAGGTTTTTATTTGATTAAGAGAGGATTTTTCTCTCAATAAACAGATACCAGCATATAAACATTATTAAGTTAGTATTCCTTAAAAAGTCAATAGAGAGAGGAACAACTGAAATAACAATCTTTTGTGACCTATTTTCCATTCCTATGTGGGTGTGTATATGTCTCTTCGTAGCTAGCTTTAAAAAAAGTGGTAAATTTATTAGAAATTAAAATTCAAAAGATACAAATTAAAAGAAATGAATAAAGAAAAATACAAAGTGCAGAAAAGAAAAAAAAATTAAAATATTGAAAAGAAAAAAATAAGAATATATTTAAGGAATATGTAAAGAAAAGAAAAAATTAGATCAAAAAGAAAGGAAAAATATATAAATATAAATAAAGAAGTGCCTTCCTTCTTCATCACAAATATAAACAATTTTAGCAACTTATCATCTTCCCTTAAAATACAGCAAGTGATCTCTTCTTCCTATATCTTACCTATAAACAAGTTCTTTAAAGCCTCATCTTTCAGTCCTGATCAGCAAAAGTTCATTAAGGGTTACCGGAGATAATACTATATTTTAATCTTGATCAAATAAACCAACTTCCTTTTAACAATCTCAATCTTTAGTCCTTTCAAAACTTTAATAAGTCTTTTGTAAATTCAATATAGAAAAGTTATTCAGGTGACTCTTTTAGTTTATCATTGGTTTATCATGTTTTTAAGAGAATTTAAAAAGCATTTTCCCACAGGAAGAATTCTTATAATTGATTCCAAAATCTTATTTCAAAACATTCTGAACCCTTAGTCAATTTGTAACTTTCCTAACTCAAAGCTTCCTGCTGTCATTCGGCTCCAGCTTGGGGCAGTGTGTGGGGGGCATTAACAGAAGGAGTGCCCAAAAGATGGAGCTGTTTGAAAGGAGGAAACTTCTTCTGCCTCATGGTGATGTGCTTGCAAGCATGCAATTATTCTGTCATTTCAGTGCATGTAGTCCTTGCTTACCAACTGCCTTGTTTAGCGACCATTCAAAGTTAATGATGGTGTAAAACAAACCCCCAGTTTTGTGACCAGCCCTTACATTTATGGTCATTGCAGTATCCTGCAGCTCCATAATTGCCATTCACATGCTTCACAACTGGCTTTCAACAAGCAGAATTAAGCAAGCAGTGAAATCACAAATTGCAGTCATGGGATGTCTCACTAAATGATCCCGGCTCTTAGGGATGGATAAGGAGTGCTGATATACCACCAACTTATCAAGTACTTAGGAGACAGGGCTTGGCAGCACAAGGAAACAATAACCAAGGACTTAATAGCCAGCTATCAACACCCCAATCAACACCTTAAAAAGTCACACACAACAGACACCATCTAAATACCACAAAAGGAATAGCCCAAAGCGCACACACTGCTAGAGAGAAGTTCCCTGAGGATGGGCTCCAGCCCTCTGGTCCCTATGACTGGTCCAGTTTGGATCCTGCAACATTATTCTGGGACATATATTCACCTTCATTTGTTTTATCAATGGAGTTGCCAGTCCCAGGTGTAGTTGCTAAGCGAGGACTACCTGTACCTATTCCTGCCCTTCCACCCTGTGCATTCCCTTCCCTTTGCTCATGACAGGCAACCTGTGGGCTACATGCTGTTCAGCCCCCCTCTCTCGATTTTATTTCCAGAGCTGTCCAGATAGTGCTTCCCAAACCCAGCCCTAGTTTGCTGAATTATAAGGACAAGATTTTTATATTTTTATAAAAAAAAAAATGCAAGCCTCAGGGTAGGTGCATTAAGGCTCCCATTGCATTAATACAGTATTCTATTTTAAAAGCAAACCTGAAAAAAGAAAAATAAAGGCTTAACGTTTTAGCCCCCACTCCTCACCATATTTCACCTAAGGTGTCATTCTTATAGCGGCTAGAAAAGAATTTTTTTAGAGTATAAACCCTGACTGCCAAAAATGTTGCCCCCCTCACTTAATACACATATAATACACATGTACCACCTTAGCCTACCACTCCAATGTCGTTTCTCCATTCCTGATCTACTTTCAAGCTTGTGGGGGTCAAGTAGAGGAAACAACTTGAGGTAAATTAGCACCAGGTAAGTAAGATATAGAAAAGGCTGGCCTCCAACTTTTTCTTGCTTGAGGTGAGTGACATCCTTCTGCCTATCAAGACCCCACAAGTTTCTCCTTCTCCGTAATAATAAAGCTGCAGTAAGAAGAAGGGATCCCTATATGACAATTTTCAGCCCTTGCATGATATGGAAAATGAACTGCCTGTCTCTGTCTAGTGCCGTATAATGTGAAGGATAACTCTACTGCATTCAGTTTTCTGATTGAACCTCTCTTAAAGGAAAATCATCAAGAACAAAGTCTAAGCCAGCACCCTACCCCTACGTATAAGAAGGGGAAGACCACTTCCCCATCGAATGCAGCTGAGAAGAAAGTGAATATATGCGATTGGTGATTGACGTCATGAAAGGCAACTAGTTCCATTTCATAATCCAAGTAAACTCCCAGTTTCCTGGGCTTCTTCCTCAGAGTCAAAGGGGTCTTGGGTAGGGTAAGAGCTTTGTATTGGATCCGATCTTTTCCCACTGCCCAGATTCCTTCTTCTGGGACAAGGATGAGCTTTCCCTTCCTCTTCATGGAATTTCTAGCCACCCCCAAGGCCCAGTAACCATCCTCTCCAACTTCTACTTCCCAATAATGCTTCCCGGAGGAAAATCCCTCCCTTCCCAGGACACAGCGGTCCATATTAAATCTTTTAGGACTGTACGGTAGGCTCTGCCACATGAATCCCTGTATGACAGTTTTCTGGTCTGCAGACAGGATCAGGTCTTGGTTGGCTGTTTCTGGATCCAGAACTATGTTTGCTGAGAGGAAAAGAGAAATGGGAAAAGAGAAAGAAGGGGAGGATGAAAAGGTTAACTTAAAAGAAAATGCTGCAATTGCCCCATACTTAATTATAATAAGGAAGAAATTGATCAGCCCATAGATCTTATTTTGAAATAACTTTTAGCACTTATCCCATTTAAATACCCATTTTCAAGGCTGCACCAAGTCTCTCTTGATCTATTTAGTCGATGTTATGAATGACACTTCCCTGGACTAAATTGTGCAGCAAAACAAGGAGGTGGTATCTTCATGCCTAAACACAATAGGCTAATGTTATTTCATTTTAAATAAAATACACAATATATTTGATATCTAAAATTATACTAAATAGATAAGTAAGTATATAATATTTTGTACACTGCCTAATTTTTGGAAGTCTTTTAATTGTACTTTTAACCATATGTTGGTGAAGATTCTCAGCCATCCAGGTAGAATTGTCTGGAAGTTGAGTCATGGAAACAACATGACTCGGCAAGAAAAAAAAAGAATCCAGTTGTCATGACTCAACTTCCAGACAATTCTACCTGGATGGCTGAGAATCTTCACTGTGTTTTGCCATATAGTTTGGGGAAGAAACCCTGAGGTTAGTGTGGGAATACTCCTAAGAATTTTAGGAGTATTCCAACAACTCTCTGCCTACTCAGATTCCAATTTGTTCAGACATTGAAGAAGCTGCTTGGATGGGCAGCAAAACATCTCAAACCAACGAAAGGGGGGGAAAAAGTCCAGTTGCCACGTCTCAAATTCCAAACTTTAATATGTTTTCATATTATTTTATGATGTGTTTACAAACTTCCCAAAGTCACCTAGGTGAACTGAAGGTCTAAAAATTTGATAAATAAATAAAATAAATAAAAAGTAAAGTAAAAAAATGTCTCCATCTGTTAAACTCAGAGCCTAAAATTAGCTATTCGCACAATTCATGAAAAGATCTTTAAACGTGGATGATAGGGCTTCTATGGAAGTCCCTTGTGTAAGTCCCTGCTAAAAAAATAAAATTTCCCCATAAAATTTCTTTAAAGAATGATATCAAAATCTCCTCTAATGTGTATTGTATTTGTCATTGAAAAATGCAGCTGGACTGATAGTGCCTGATTCCTTTACATATAAAAACACCAGAGATTAGCCCATGACAACACTTTTGAATTAAAAAAAATATTTGGAGTATGGAGTAAAAATCTCATTAAAACGTGATGAACATTCAGTTTCAGAGATTAGCATAACAATAATGGAATTTACATTTTGGGGTGATAACAAAGTCCTAGTCACCAACCTTTTTCTATTGGTATCACCATGTTCCTCCAATCTAAAAACAATATTAAAGATTAAAATGAATCAAAGGAACAGTTTACGGTTGAAAAAATAATTTTTTAAAAAAACAGCTGTTCAAAATCACTACAAAGTAATTTTCTTTCTGCATCATTAGAACATAGCAGGCCCAAGTGCCTTTAAGTTTTAGGGACTCTTGGATCCAATGTTTTTCTAATACAAATTTAAATCATCATCACCATCCTCATCATCATTTGGTTCTGAATGAGGTTGCCCCCCCCAAAAAACGATCTCAGGGTTCTCCTGAGCTCACAGCTTCTGTTCTAAGAGGAGGTGTCCAGGAGGGCTTTTGCAAACTTCGCTTTGTGAACCAGTGCATTATTTCCTAGACTTGGAAGCACTGCTCACATCACTCATGTCTTGATCATCTCCCAAGTGGATTACTGAAATTAAGTGGGACTGCTTTGAAAGTCCATTTAAAAGTTGCATCTGATCCAGAATGTGCCAGTGTGAGCAGTTATGGGTGTTACCTCAATATATGCATATTATGTCTCTGTGAGTTCTACTGATTTCCAATGTGCTTAAAATGGAATTCATGATGTGGTTCAAAAGTCCAGTTGCCTTTTGGAAAAAGCATCTTTGGAGCAACCATGACCTAGATGATTGAGAATCCCCATAGACATGTGGTTGTTACCTATAAAGCCTTCAATAATATGGGGCTGGATTATTTGCAGGACCTCATGTTGTTTCTATCAGAAACAATAGAATAGAATCAGTCCAATAGAAAAGACACAGTCCAGATCCCGGCAATTAAAGAATGCCATCTTAGGAAGTGTGTCATTTCTAACATAGTACCTTCGCTCTGGAACACCCTATCTCCCAAGATTAAATTAAAGGCAACTCTATCAGCCTGTCAGAAAGTTCTGAAGACCAGGTGAGCTCCAGGGCACTAAATGGAGGATGGGAAACTAGATATGAGATATCATTGTTCTTGATGAGCATTCATTGCATTGCTTCTTGGTGACCATTGTAAGTTTTATGTTTCTGCTGTTACTGTTCCCCCCCCCTGATTTTTAATGTGTTGTTAGCTGCGCCTAAGTCATATCTGGGGTATGGGTGGTCATATAGATTGATTTAATAAAGATTATTTATATTTAGTAATTACTATCATGAGAAGGAAGGACTCGCTGGAGAAAAGCCTAATGCTGGGAGTGATTGAGGGCAAAAGAAGAACGGGACGACAAAGAATGAGGTGACTGGACGGAGATACTGAAGCAGTCGGTGAGAGCTTAAATGGACTCCAGGGGATGGTAAAGGACAGGAAGGCCTGGAGGAACACTGTCCATGGGGTCGCAATGGGTCGGACACGACTAACAACAACAACAAATAATGTGTAAGGGGAGGTTGAGAAACTGTCGCAGGAAAGAAGAATGGAGTTTTGAAGCCTACAATATTTCTATCTCTATTTTTAAGTGTCCACTTAAAAAAATTGTGAAGGAGTTTTGAAATTATAGCGTTACACATACTTTTTTAAATTCACCTAAAGGAGTGATCATTGCTCAATAATAGAATTACAGGCTTTGCACATTGGAGACCCTAAATTTAATCCCTTTAGATAACGGGACTTTAACTTTTGTTAGAACATTTATGGAAAATGCTGAATGTCATACCAGCATGACTGAGATAATTGGTTTGCTTGTTGGTAATTTTCTGAAGTGCACGGTTTGTTCCTATCAGTAGATATTTTGCTACGGGCTTTTATATGTCCCTTTCTGTTTTGTTACACAGAGTGACAATTTTACAAAAATATAATTAAGTTGATATTCTTTCTTTCCGATGAAAGATACAATACAGAATCACCTATAATACCTATGTTATACATTAAGGAATGCTTAATCTCACTGGAACTGGTGTGTTTTAAGATTGATAACTTCTATATTAGATTGTGGCCCAAATGTTTCTCTCAAAAAACAGAAGAAGAAAAAGAAAATCACTTACTCAGTTCAGTGACCAGCTTTCCTAGAATAGAAGAAAACAAAAACAATTATTGAAGATATTTGCAGAATTTAAAAACAAAGTCATTCTTCTCATTATTGCCTTTTATTTGTTACAAAGTATGTTCTTTCTTATTTTTATTAAATTTCAAAGAGAAAAGATTAAAATACAAAAGTACAACAAAAAAGGAAATTAGAGGGCAATAGAGAATGTTTACTGTAGGTTTTTTCATGAAATATATTTATGTTATTGTGTAATGGTTTAATGATCTTTTTACTTATTCAATAAATAAATATTCTACAAAGGCATCAATTTTAATTTTTAATATGGTAAATATTGATAAATATAACCTATACAAACAAAGGTCTTTTGGAGTTCTCCATAATTATTAAAAGTTCAAAAAGATTCTTTGAGTGAAAAGTTTAAGAAGTACTGCTTCAAACAATGGGTGAATTGGATGACCAATTTACCACTAGATGGCAGCAAAGTGTAGACTTTTTTATAGCTGTTGGCTGCCATCTAGTGGTAAATTATTTTATGCAGCTGAGATACAGCAGTTGAGGAACTGAAATTCAATTAAAAGTTACTAACTGTGAAGATCCCTGTGGGAATTGTAAACTATCCTAACTGAGGACAGGAAGTAAGGAAAAAGAACCTTTTAATGTGCTGTGGCTGGGGGGGGGGGATTTTGTGATGGCTCCCTTAATATCATTACTATTATGGTTAATATCATTCTCTCCTGTATTTAAATTAAGTGCTGTATGCCACCTGGTGTTGCTTTCATGTAAGATGGACAAGTACACAAATATGATGAATACATAAATAAAATTGCCTGCTAGGCTACAAAAGTATAAAAGCTTGAGTTTTTTCCATTTTTTTTCAGTTCTACACATTCAGGCTGGAATGGACCGATCAATTTCAAGACTAGAAGGATCAGTGAATCAACCCATTGAGAAACAATGGCTATGGAAGCCAAAATTCAGTCAACCTTGCAGCCAAAATTCAGTCAACCTTTGCAGTGGAGTGAGGGGTGAGGGCCAGATTAAAGGGGCTGATTAGAAGAACCGTGAGATTACCAGCATAGGACACATCATTTCAGGTCACCTCCCTGAATATGCCCTATACGACTGCATGTAGCATCCTGAGGCAGAATAGTAGGGAAAATCCTCCTACTGGAGCAGAGCATCTTACACCATCCTTAGTGGCAGGTGATGAATGCTAAGGTTCAAGCAAAGACACAAAAAAAGTGTGCCATCCTTGCACACTGAGGGCACTTTCCTATATACTCACTGTATTTGTTCAGTAGGTAAAAAGTAAATATAGCGAATCCAACCACAGCCACTAGGGAAAAACATAGAGCTACTATCCAGGATGACATTTTGGGGAAGAAGTGATCTGAAAAACGAAAGAAGTATAGATAAATGCATTTTAAAGCAACCCTAAAATATTGGGAAATGCTCTGCTTTTCTCTTTCCTATCTCTTCTGCTATGATTCATGAACGCTTCAGAAACATATGCCTTAACCGGTACCATACACCCAAAATTCACACTATGTCCACTGATTCAGATAAAAACATTTTCCTTACATCTTCTCAAACTTTTGGTCCTCAAGAATAAAAAAGGAGAATGCAAAGAATTCATTTGAAATTTTCTTCTTGGAAAGATGTCTTGTATACTTCTTCACTGATTTTGAGTTTGCCCTAATCAAGACATGGTCACCAGCTGCAACTTTGTCTGATTTTGAATTCAGAATTTCAAACTCACACTACTGCAAAGCCCAGTTTCTAAAATACAGAATGGCTATTAACAGTTTTTATGGACTCACTTGTTATGTGGATGGTTGACTCCTTTTCCTGATCAAGGAGGCCGTTTCTAATGACACAGGTCAAGTTTGAACTTCCTTTTAAAACAATGTCAGCTTGTACATCGAATGTCCCATCATTTCTTTGCGAATCTTTTTTTGCCAACGAAGATAAAAGCCTTCCATTGAGCTCTCTCCATAGGACTTCAGGCTTTGGATACCAGCCACTGGAACGACAAACCACTCGGATCCCTCTGTCCTGATAACCTTCAATGGAAAGGAGAGGAGCAGGCCCTAATGCTAGATGTGGGACAAATATGCATATTTTAAGCATTTTCAGGCTGTTCTAAAGATGAGCATCTTGCAGAGCCAGGGAAATCTGCAACCCCCAAACCCTTAAGTTGACATTCTGGCTTCAATTGCTGGAAAAACTGAGGAAAGCCTTCCTGCCATTGTGAGATGAAAACACGCACAAAATCCCATAATACAAGCAATAAAAGAAAAGAAAAAGAAATCTTCAAAAAAGGAGGGAAGAAAAATTAACACCTCATTTGTATCCATGCGATGAGGTGCTATTCACTTTGAATTGCTGCCCCATTTATTCTGTCTTTCAGCCCCAGCCCAAATATTAAATCAGGTTCTTGGCCCCCAGAGGTTACCCTCTTCTAGTCTGTTCAAAGAGTTATGGAATCAGTTCAAAGAAAATAGCAGCAAGATATCCAACGCTGAGGGATAAAAGAATATTTGTTTTTTTTTTAAATACTGTAGGATCAGAAGATTGTCCAGTCTAATCTTCATCCTGTAATTATTTAGATTTTTTAATCATCACCCCGTCTCCCTCCTCATCCCCAATCCGGGTATTAAAATCTAAATTCTAAAATAGAAAGTTGGCATACTGCATAACAGGTGTCTTTGGGTGTCAGATGAGGCATGAAAGGCAAAACATACACTAGAACTATTATTCCGGAGAACTTTTTAGTGTCTGGATTATGATGAGTATTGACAACTTCCCTATTTGTCTGCTTCTATATTTTACCTCTTAAGGCAAAGAAGTAAGCGTGATTTTTCCTCCTCCTGTCAAAACGATCCTACCCTTTCCTTTCAACATAAGACGAATGGTGGATTGGATCAGTTCCCAACATGCTATCATAAGAACATGAAATGAAACCTTCCAGGTCTGATAAAACTTCCAGTAGTAGCATTTCAGATATTTCTAGTAAGCCTACAAACAGAGCATGCAGTCAACAGTACAGTATGTCGCCATTCTCCTCAGCATTCACTATTAGAAGTATATTGCACCTGAATATCCATATCAATAGATAACAGCCAGTCATCAGTGAGGTTGCATACTTTTAAAGAACCAGCTTTGAATGGTGGTAAATATTCAGGATGTCACTTAATTGAGGAGTGATAAGGGCAGCAGTTATTACCAAAAGAAGCTGCCTGAATTTGCTTTATAGCAGGTGCGGGGAAACCTCAGCCATGCAGCTGTAGAAAATGACCAGGCTGAGTCCAAGGGAGGGATCAAATGCATCTTCAGTCTGGAGTCCATTTGTATCCACAAGAGATCTAAGTCCAGCCCAGTGGGGTATCCCACCGGTTCGGCCCAGTTTGTGCGAACCGGTATCGGTAATTTAAAGAGTTCGCCGAACCAGTAAATACCCCCTCTGTCTGGCTCCGCCCACCCCTCCCCGCCCCTCCCTGGAGTCTCCACGTGGCCCATTTTTGGATGCCAGGTAAGTTTGGCTGTGCGCGGAGGCTCTGGGAGGGCTG
>JANHJO010002057.1:51512-71537 GCA_032468235.1 Pseudoxyrhopus heterurus | reverse complement strand
ATGAGGTGGCTGGATGGAGTCACTGAAGCAGTCGGTGCGAGCTTAAATGGACTCCAGGGGATGGTAGAGGACAGGAAAGCCTGGAGGAACATTGTCCATAGGGTCACAATGGGTTGGACATGACTTCACAACTAACAACAACAACACCTGCCATCTGCAATGAGTTCTTATCCTGTCATTTACTACCACCAGTGATATCAGTTCAGCGCAATACTCTTAAGACAGGTGTGTTCAACCTGTGACCCACAGGCCACATGCGGCCCTGGACAGCTGGTAATTCTTGTCTCCAAGATAGTAAACATTAATTATATTATATTTTTATATGCAGCCCAAGACAATTCTCTTCACTCAATGCAGCCCAGGCAAGTTGGACATCATGCTCTAAAACACGATCCTATTGATTGTTACCAGTATCATAGACTTCCAGGCTGAAACCAAAAAGGGTACTCTTAACACACTGTATGTAGATTCCTACACCAGACTAAAGAATGTTGATCAAATACATCTAAATGCAACACAAACAACACATGGCTATCTGGGCCTGTACAGCTTGCATGTTGATTCATTATGAGTAGTCAGCATAATGACTTGCAGCTGAGTCACTCTATTGAAATATATGAAAATAAATCTTTCTTGCTTAATCACTATATAATGCATGCTGCTGTTACCCAGTGATAAGCATGCATTTGTGACTTTATTCAGTAAATCATAACTGAGTACATACTACCCTTTCGATCTAGATCTACCGCATCCTCCAAATTGCCTTATTTTCAGATTATTTTCAGTCTACTCAACACCAAATCAGTCAGTAGTCCACTAACTTTTCCTTCTGCAACCAAGCTAATCCCATGCCACAGCTCCTCCCTACAATAGTCAGTGCTACCAGAATAGGGATTCACTTAATCACCTATCATTCTAGTGAAAGAAACCCCATCTGTCAGCTTTTTACAGATCCACTTCCTTTAAGAGCAGGCCTCTTGCACAGTGTGAAACACAAAGATTTTTTGGATGAAACATAACCTAAAACTATAATTGGAAATCTAATAATTTAAGGGCCGGATAAAAACATTTTATTTCTAATAGTAGTAATGCCGTTGAACTTTACAATTTAAATATAGTGTCCCGATGCAGGATCTGTTTTCTAAATGAGTAAAGTCAGCAGTCTGCACAGCTGTACTGTATATCATCAATAGGATGCCTTCAGGATTGTTATTTCTACACTGAGAAGAAAACCCCCAAAATGTTATTTCTTGTTCTTTGGCAGTACTTTTCCCAATAAAACAGAGGCAAGCCTTGCTGCTATTTCTAATTATTGCCTCCTACTTACTAGTTAAACATTTTTCCTCTGTATTATAACATTTAGTTACTTGTGAGCACACAGGTTGCTCTAATAAGGTTTGAAGCTAGTTTTGTTTTCAACATTGTGCCTGTCAACTATGCTGGTTTGGTAATTCCCATAGTAGAGTTTTTGTTTTGTTTTCCACAATTTCTACATGTAGACAAAAGTCACTAATGTTGAATTTATATGCTATATTTTTATCTAAAGTGTGTTGTAGGCAACTTTTAATACCATTTATGATTCTAAAGTATAAGTTTTGGCTGTGTAATAAAACATTAGAAAAACAACCCTATTTCTGTTTCTTTCCACAAATAGATTTCCCAAATAACATCAAGAACAACATTTCAGCTAGAGGCTTTATAAAATGTGTTCTAAGTATTGAAACTCTTATTCCAATATATACGTTGAAAATAACAGCCTTTTTTTTGCTGATGGGGTAAATAGATACAGCACATTAATGATAGACAATGATGTTTTAGGAGTAATATGCTATTAAATTTATACAATGTGCAGAATATTAACAAGAACTGAGAATCACCAATATAAATTTTATATGGAAAATGGAATCCAATACTTTTTAATGTAATGAAAAATGTGATTAAAATGTATGACTCATAAGAACCCTGTTCTAATTCTTTTTTGTTGGCATTCAATTAGAATTATTTTAATGATTAGGAATGGAGTCAAAGTTAAATGCCAGCATCTTTAATAAATCCTTACTCTGCCTATACAAATTAATATTGTATATGCAAACTTTTTTTTAGGTCACAGTGCACCAGGCATCCATCAGAAGTCAGTGCTGCCAACCCAAACACTGCCTCTGGCATATACAATTTAATTATTAATACTATGTCTCCTAGGTAAACTGTTACACAGTCTTAGGGCCTTGTTTGTAGTCATTAAAATTGAACACGTTTATATTATTGAAACCTTTGCATTCAGTGTGTACTCAGCGTTGATCTTAAAGTATCCAAAGAGAATTTACCTGTAGTTCTGTTTCACATTTATAGATATTGCCCCAATATAGCTGTGGGATATAATTTTTAACATTAATACATTTCTGTACAGAATTGTTTCAATACATTAACACATTTCAATACAGGATAGAGTCAACTACTTAGGCAAATGTACAAAAGAGGCTTTAGAATCTGTTACTTCCAAATTTTTCAATAGCAAGATTTTTAATGTGGAATTTTAGTGGAGTATGGTTTAATTTTAAATTGCTGTGGTAAAATGGGAAAGGTACACTTCTAAATGTTTGTGATTTAAGTGTTATTTGATTATGTTTTTACCAGACGTACAAGCATGGTTCTTTATAAAGAATAGAAAAGAAAATTAAGACTTGAATGTCGAGCTGAATAATCATGGCTGGTGCCTATTATAGCAACAGTATAATCAGAAATTATAGGGTTCTTTGATAATTGTACCCTTTGCAATTGCTGTGAGTAATGAGGAAATGTTCACCGAAAAAAGTCTCTCAATGTATAACAAAAAGTTCACATTTTTCTTTTTAATGTTTCCAGTATTTGTTCAAGCCAACAAATTGCAACAACATATTTTTTCAGCCCATGGGCAAGAAGACAAGATCTACGACTGCACACAATGCCCACAGAAGTTCTTCTTTCAAACAGAATTGCAGGTATTTTGCTTTTCCTCTGTTTGCATAGAGGGGGACATAAAATATATTATTCATTAGATACTAATTATTAGCTAAATTGCTCCAATGTATTGGTCTCCGTGAAGTTCTACGATGGTTCCTGAGAATAGGGGTGAGGAAAGATGGATCAGAAGAAAAAAAAATATGTATCTACAAAATGAACCTCTTCCAGTTGTTTCTAAGAATTTTAAAACATGTAAAGGAGGTATATAAATTGGAAAATACTTTTTGTTTTGTTTTTTAACCCCAAACAAATCATTGCATTTTGGAAGTTGTACCAAACTTTTTCTGATCAGCTGCTGTTCAAAACCTGAAACATTTTTGGTTGTTATAGAGTTTCAGTTTGAACAATATTCATAAGGATCCTGGAGTGCTTTTGCATGTCCTCTGCATGGTCTGGCAATGGCCTGCCCAGCTCTTGATCTTGCTTTCAGCTTCCTTTTCCTCCCACCACTGCCTTTCCGCAAAACTACTGCCAGGACTGAAGTTTGCACGTGCTGTCACTGATGAAAGTCCTTATCTTGGCTTTTTCATAACATAGGCAGACAATATAATCTGAAATATGCATGTTTTGGTTTGGGCACGGATCTCCAAAAGCCAGCTGTTCGGTGCCTAGAATGGTTTGTGCGTGGAACATTTTCTACACCCATCCTATAGTGTGGATTTGGAAAATCTGGACATTCCATTTCCCTTCTCCAATAAGGATGGTTAGAAAGATACAGGTTTTTAGCCTCATAAAGAAGCAAGTGCTGTGTATGTATCAAATTTAAATAACAGTTGTAAATCAGAAACAAAAAAGCCTTACTCATTTCATAGAAAAAGAATTAGCAGTGCTACATCCATAGGTGCCAAACTATCTGCAGGAGACATAGATAGTGTCTGTGAATCCCAAAATAGCAACATCTGGAGAATTGCAGGCGAGAACGCCACAATCTCATGAGGTTACACAAGAATCAGGTCATCAGGGTCTCACAAGATTTAACTGTGTCACCAGGTACCTACCATATTTTTTTTTTAAAAAAAATATTTTTGGACAACCAAATAACTGTGATTATGTTGTCATTTAAAATACTGTTGATTTCTCTCACTGACATTTTTTGGTACAACGAAGTGGTCCCTGGACAGCAGTTGCTAATATCTTGACTTCATCTATGAAATCACTTGAATCGAGCACCATTTGTTTCAAGTATTCTGAATTTCATTGTATGAATTTCTAGAGTCCTGAACCCAGTACTTTGAAAGCTGATATAGTTTTTGTAGTAGCAGGATAGAATCTGTAATTGCTCACTCCCACAAATAATTCCACATCTGCAAGCAGTTGCTATTGTGTAACATTTGTTATTGTTAGTCACAAAGTGTGTCCAACCCATCGCGACCCCATGGACAACTTTCGTCGAGGCCTTCCTGTCCTCTACCATCCCCCGGAGTCCATTTAAGCTCACGCCGACTGCTCCGACATCCCCCGGAGTCCATCCAGCCATCTCATTCTCTGTCGTCCCCTTCTTCTTTTGCCCTCAATTGCTCCCAGCATTAGGCTCTTTTCCAGGGAGTCCTTCCTTCTCATGAGGTAGCCAAAGTATTTCAGTTTCATCTTCAGGATTAAAGTTGCTAGATTAAAGCATCTTCAACGGAATGGCAGCCAGCTGGGTGACTCTGGATCAGTCCTTCTCTCAGCCCTAGGAAGAAAGTACTGGCAAACCACTTCTAAAAACTGCCAAGAGAATGGGCTTGTAGGCATCAGGAGTTGAGACTGGTAAAAAGACACAACAAAAACGGGTTGAGTTATATGTCAGTATGTAAGCGACAGCCTTTTCCAAGCTGGTTGTTTCCGGATATGCTGGGACTTCAGATCCCAAAATTCCAAGTTTCAACCAGCTATTTTGCACATACAGCCCAACATAATGAGCAGCAGCTGGAGAAGTCTAAGATGAAGAAAACTCATTTGAGAACAAGTGGGAAAAAGTTAAAAGCAGCCAATGAATGTAGAGACTATAACTTAGAACAATTTAATAATCACTTCGTTACCTTCCTCCCACCAACCTCACACATTGTGGGCAATTGGTTTGGTTGAAGAAAAAATGGGAGATATTATCCGACATACATTGAGAACCCTAGGCTGGGGAAGGATGAGAGATAGATAGATAGATAGATACATGGTTGGATGGATGAAGTATCTTAAATCTTAGCATTTTGTCTTTTAAAGGCATCCAGATAGCCAGCATAGAGAAATGTGGAATATGCAAAAATACTGTCAAGTACTAGACTAGCTGAATGAACTACTTTTTGTTATTCAAGATAAAAATAAGAGCGTCTGAAAGCCAAGAAAATGTATTAGTCTTTAAGGGCCAGAGAACTCTTCATTCTTTGCTGTAAGATACTTAAACAGCTAAACTTGTGCTCAAGATTATGAAACCTGACGTGAGCATGATGTAACATCTCCTAGAATTGCATCATTAAGGCCCCTGATCAAATAGCCAAACTCTACCTCCCAATCAGCATGCCCAGTTGAAAAATGCTGCAGAACAGGCTGCATGGTTTGGTTTGAAAAAAAAGGAGAAACAGGAAACCATACGCGTGACAGAGAGAGTATTTAAGAAGCTTCAGTGAAGGGGCTGGCATAATTTGATCCAGAGAAAACAGAATCTCTAGGACTCATAATTGAAAAGAAGGTAAGATCTTACAATGCAGCTTTCTTCCAGAAATGCTGATTACTTACCCTTGCTTGTGAATCCCATAATAACTTGGACTAGAGATAGAATGTGGAAAGGATCTTTTATTTTCCAAGGGCTCAAAAATGCGGCTGTTGACACACAAAGCTCTTTTTATTTTATTACAATTCAAATTTTTGAAGTAAACTGGGAGCATTTATGCCTTTTACCTTGTTAATTCCTGGAGAAACATATTGAAGAAAAAGGCTGGAGCATTATTCATTTAACCATCAGCTCAATTATTTGTTTGTGAAGTGAATCTTGTAGAGATCCTCAGCAACTAATTGCTTCAGCATTAGCTGTTAGTATATACATGCCAGATCATTTTCAGGCATAATCCTGCACAATAGTTTTGTCTTATCTTCCTAAGGAAAAAATATTCAAGAGAAAATTTGAATAAAGGTAGACCTCAGCTTATGACCATTTATTTAAAGTTATACTGGCATTACAAAAATTGACTTATGACCCATCCTTATAGTTATGACTGTCACACCAGTGCTGTGTTCATGTGATTAGAATTTGGGCCTTTGGCAACCAGCTTGCATTTAAGAAGTTGCTGTGTCCTACAATCACATGACTGTGATTTGCAATCTTCTCAGCCAGCTTTGGACAAGCAAAGTCAATTGGGGAAGCTAGATTTGCTTAATGACAGTGGGATTCATTTAATGACCATGTAATTTGCTTAACTGAGGAGGTTTACTTAAGAGCCGTGGTGACACAGTGGTTAGAATGCAGTACTGCAGGCTACTTCTGCTGGCTTCCAGCAGTTTGATTCTTACCAGCTCAAGGTTGAACTCAGCCTTCCATCCTTCCGAAGTTGGTAAAATGAGGACCCAGATTGTTTGGGGGCAATATACTGACTCTGTAAACTGCTTAGAGTGGGCTGTAAAGCACTGTGAAGCGGTATATAAGTCTAAGTGCTATTGTTATTGCTGACCACAATAAAATTGATCATAAAATGGGGTTCAGTCACATGATGATTTGCTTAGCAACTGCATTTGCTTAGTGACTGAAATTTCAGTCCCAATTATGGTCATAAGTTGACAACTATCTGTAGAAGCAGTACTCATCAACAAGTTGGGATAGTGGAATTGGAACTTGGGACTGGTAGTTACAAGTTGTGGCTTAAATTTTGAGTGATTAAAATAAACTCTGAGCAATGCCAATTTTTTCCTCCTATTTTTCTTCTATTGGCATATTCATTACTTTCCCCTAAAAAGGTAGAGAAATGAGGAAATGCTAATTAGAATTTATAAAACCATAGAGATAAACAACAAAATAAAGGTGCTTTTTTAAAGTTTAAACATTACTTTGTTTTGTAGGAAACAGACTTCCAGCAAGGAAAACCCAATCTAAAGAGAACCCACTGGAATTCAATCTCTCACCATCCTGAACTCAAAACGATCCAACTTAAAGTGGCAAAAGGCATTCGCCTTCCAAGACCTATCAAACTGATGAAGCTGCGCTATGCTTCCACAAACCACTGAAAACAAGGTGTATATGGTACTAAAAAATACACTCACTACTTTATGATGTTCACGAAAGCATTGCATGGCTTCAGCAGTTTGTGGGCTCAAGGAAGGAGAATGTCATCTGCCATTTTGTGTGAGATCATGTTACCAGTCAGCCATCTGCTAGTTTAAGTACTGTAACAAGTCGGTCGTCTGCCATTTTGAAACAGGCAAGCCCATTAATATCCAGGGGTTGTCTTTAAAAGTCAGGCATTCTTAAACGGGGGACTTCCTGCACTCAAGCAGATAAAATTCTAGCAGAAGACTTCGTAAACTGTTACACAAGGTCTCTTGGAACCTGTTGTGTGAAATTGTGCAACACTTTGCATGTCCTTCTATGAAAACCTGTGCTGCAATCCTTCCTGAAATGTTGCTTGAGTGTTCAACCAACTCATTGCAAAAGAGAAGGAGAGTTTGGGATTTCAAACAGAAATCTTCAAAGAAGAAGTTCACAGAAGTCTTCAAAATATTATTTATTGGTCATCTGCCAAATCTGAGAATGAACTGTGTCAGATGACTCACAGAAAAACAGAATTAAAAAAATGATGACATTGTATGTCAAGCTCTGGATTCACTTGAACTAAATTTTAAATCCATTTAATCATTTACTCATTTTCTCTATTCCTTCTGTAGGAAACTAGAGTTTATAACGGCCATGTCTCCTTCTGCTGGCTTCCAATTTAGTTTGAACTTCCTACAAGCAAAGAAAGTCCTGCGGAAGCTCACAGGTAAAGAAAAAAAATATATATCCTGATTGTGGTTTGCTTTTGCTCTTTCAACACTTTCAGCTCACTTTTGTGCAACTCCAGTGTCCCCTTTGATCATTTGGTGCCCACTTTTCCCCAGTCTGATATTGGTACTTCAAATCCAGGTAGTAAGTAGCTGTTTGGGAATCCATTGTAAATTGAGGGCTATCTGTATAGTTCACTTGACAGCAAGTGCTAAATTATGCCCAGTTTTTCTGTAAACCAAATGTTACCATCTATAAAACAGTACAAACAATGCCTTACCTATTCTTGCCTTTTTGTTCTGTCCACGTTGAGGACTCTGTTGCATGCTCCTGTTCACACTATGCCTTTTTGCTGATCAGGAAAATGGTGGAAAGGCTCTGGCTTCACTCCCTGGACAATGGAACAAAGGTAAGAGATGAGTTAAATAAAATTGGCGAGAGGGGCAAAGGGTAAATATTGCTGGAATTTAAAGCATCTTGGATGAGAAGAAAAATAAGTGTCCTTCTCCAAGATCATTTGGGTCAGGTGAACAATAATGCCAGACAATCTCATTGCAATTAGGTTTGGGTTGCTAGATATTTCCTGGCCTCCTTCGTGTGATCCAACAAGAGCACTCCTAACATCAGAGTCTCTTGTTGAGATGGGCGGCTATAGAAATCAAATAAATAAATCTATTGTGGAGGGAAGGGAGAAGAGAGTCATGTAAAATTTAACCAACAAACATTGGCTTTCCCAGCTTGCACCTCACTAGAATGCAAATCTGTCCCAGAAACATTTTTTTTGTACTGTATTCCCATGATTTTGCTTTCACCCCCAGTAATCTATAAAAGAGACAACCTTAGGCTTTGTCATCTTAGAACGGGTGTTTCTCAACCTCTGCTAGTTCAAGTGCAGAATAGTTTCTTAAATGGGCTAGCACAAGAAACAGTGCAATAGTGACCCCAGAACTGTAAGCAGCTCAAGTCTCCTTTTTCTGAATGGTCAGAAGCCTTTTTGACAATGATTCTTGAAAATTAACCGCCTGTAATCAATTACTTGCAAAAAAAAAGGGTAGTGGTAAAAATGAACCATATTGGAGAACTGGGGATCACAGCATTTGTTGTGTCATAGCAATAGCAACAGCATTTAGACTTATACACCACTTTACACCACTCTCTCAGTACAATGTCAGCATATTGCCTCCAACAATCTGGGTCCTCATTTTACCAACCTCAGGATAGAAAGCTGAATCAACCTTGAGTCTGGTGAGAATCAAACTCGAGGCTGTGAGCAGAGTTTGCCTACAATACTCCATTTTACCCACTGCGCCACCACAGCTCATATCACACATACATGTGTGTGTGTGCCTAAACATACATTATTATACATTACATATTGTGCATACATTATTTTTTTGTTCATAAATGAGTTTTTGGGAGACAAGTGTGAGGGATTTTGTTTTCTAGAAAGCCACAGTGCACCTCTTATCTATCACTTAACTTCTGACTTGTTCTGGGGAGCAGAGTTCTACAACATCATTGGAAAAGCAGTCATCCTTTATTGCACTATCTATATCTATAAAACAGAGTGTGGGTGTGTATGTTTGTGGGTATGTCGTGAATAGGCTCCTCCACCCCTGCACCAATCACACCCAAACTTTCCATACATGTTCTTTACACTCCTGAGACGGTCCCTGTGGGGGTCACGAACCACATTGGGGCTTCCTTCAGCCCCAAAATTGGTGCCAAAGGGGACACCCCCACACCTCTGCAGCCACAAATCTCTACTGCGCATGTGCAGAGGCCTCTGGAGCTGCTCAGGCAGCAACAGAAAATACAGACAATGCATGCAAATTGGAGGCTCTCCAGCCAATAGAGGCAAGACATGCAAATTGGGCAAACAACACTGGGAATTGTAGGCTCCAGCATTCCCTGCTTCCACTATGTCACAGCAAGGCATAAATACCCAGGCAAAGCTGGGTTATCAGCTAGTAACTTTATATAAAGCACTATTAAAAAGTCTTGTGTTTATGTGTCATATAAATATGTAGAAGAATGCAGATATGGGGAATGAAGCCGAGATATTTTGTGGCCTTTCTTGGCCCAATAATTTGGGGTGGGTGGGTAATAACATTTTCAGTGATGTTGCTCACCTAGAATTTGGCTTGGGTTCTGATGTTCTAACTTTCTCCCTGCAGTTGATGTGACGTTTGACTCAAACACAGCATTTGAATCACTGGTTGTGTCACCAGACAAGAAAACTGTGGAAAATGTGGGTGTACCCCAAGTTGTGCCAGACAATCCAGAGAGATTCAATAGCAGTCCTTGTGTGCTGGGGTCTCCTGGATTCCGATCAGGGAAACATGTCTTCAAAGTGAAGTATGGGACACAAAGGGAATGGGCTGTTGGGTTAGCTGGGAAGACTGTGGAGAGAAAAAGATATCTCAGACTTGTCTCCGAAGAACGGATTTGGAAAAAGGGTCTCTGGTGGCTTCGGCAACTGGAAACAGATTCTGACAAACCTCAAAACAGCTCTGGAAATATTATTGTCTTTCTGGATTACAATGGGGGAAAAGTGATTTTTGACCTGGATGGTGAAGTCACTACCGTCAAGGCCAGTTTCAATGGGGAGGAAGTTGTACCCTTTTACTATTTAGGGGGAGGTGTTTCACTCACAAATCTTTAAGAAGTTACAATTCTTAATGAAAACTGGGGACTTCTCTCTACACAACCTTTGCAATGCCTGTTCAAGCATTTAATAATCTCTGGCTTTGGGAGAATAATCATATACAGGTAGTGCTCAACTTACAACAGTTGGTTTAGTGGCTATTTGAAGTTCCAGCGGCACTGGAAAATATAACTTATGACCATTTTCACACTTATGATCGTTGCAGCATTCCCATAGTCATGTGATCAAAAAACAGTCACTTGACAACGGCCTCATATTTATGACGGTTGCAGTGCCTTGGGGTCATGTGATCAGCCTTTGTGATCTTCTGAGAAGCAACATCAGTGGGGAAGCCAGATTCACTTAACAACTGTGTTACTAACTTAATAACTGGAGTGATTCACTTAGCAACTGTGGCTAGAAAGGCCATAAAATCAGGCAAAACTCACTTAACAACTGTCTCATTTAACAACAGAAATTTGGGGCTCAATTGTGCTCATAATCGAGAACTACCTGTATCATATGTTTCTCCCCATCCTCAAACTGCCAACAGCATTTAAATTCCAGATGTATAAGAGTTTGTTGCCGTACACTTTACAGTGGAACCCCAGAACGCGACTGCAATCTGTTCCCGGATTGCGGTCGCATTCCGAAATGGTTGTGTTCTGAAGTGCTGCTACCACGCATGCGTGCACATGTGTGCACGTGTCGCTGTCTGCACATGCGCAAACATGTGCTTGCACAGATGGGAAAATCGATGCGGAAAACAATCTTTCTGCGCCGTTTTTCTGATTCATGAAGTTTGGTCACAAACCGAGTCAGCGATTTTCCTGATTTTTTTTGTCATGAACCGAATTGGTCGCGAACTGAGGCGTTCATGAACTGAGGTTCCACTGTACACACCTTTGTATAAACAATATTGCATCCTTTTCCCCTCAGACACATAAATGTTTCTTGAAGGGAATTACGGCAAGGCAATATTGAAGGTTGTGCCAGTAATATACCAAATCTGTTTAATCAATTGGACAAAAGGAATTATATGTGTATTGCTAATAAATTCTCAATTTTATTACTTTCATCATTTAAATATGATTTGCTTCCAGTTTATGGTTACCCTCCAAAAACAAGCAGGCTTCTAGATCTTTACTAGTTGTGTATGTCTCTTGACTCAAGTCAACCTAGGGCAATCAAAACATTTCATTATCCTAATATATATCATATAAATTGATTAAAATAAATAAATAAATAAATAAGTCTGGAAATGCGCCTAAACAATTTGCAGAGTAGCTTTGATTCCCCTTACAGAAGCTTAGTATTCTCAACCAAAGTGATTCTCCTTGGTGAGACAAAGTCAGAACCTAATTTACCTTGACAAAGTAGTTTGTGTCACTTTGCAGCCTCAACTATGTTATAAAATTACCGTGGGTAATTTCCATATTAGTTTGCTTTTAGCAGAGTTCCAGTCAACCCTTCTATCCAGATAACAGCAAACCCACTGCTGAAGTTCAGTTTGCAAAAATATAGCTTGATGTCTGTCATCTTTGTGTTTGGAACAGTACAACTCTTCTTATTGTCTAAGCAAGGAAACCTGATTGGGTTGTGTGTATCTGTGTATATAAATCCCTGCAGTTTTCATGGCAAGATTTCAGAAATGGTTTTACATTGCCTCCTTCCTAGGGCTGAGAGGGACTGGCCCAAGGTCACCTAATTGGCTTTGTTTCTAGGATTCACAGTCTCAGTTTCTGAAAGTTTGCCAGAATTGGCAAAATTGAATAATTGAATGAAATTTTGAAGAAAAAAAATGAAGTTAACAAATGACAAATTGATAATTGACAAAATCTTAACACGGTATCTGTTCTTTGGCTTTTGATTTACAAGAGAATTTATAGATAATGGCCAGCTAAAGTCTGTATTTTGCGGTGTTTCTAAAGTTCAACTGATTCCTTACAGAATCTTTTGGCAAAGACACATTATGATGACATATGTCAAGCATGGAAAATCTATGGCCCTCCAAATGTTCATTAAACTACAATTCCCAACAGCATTGCCAATTGCAAAAGATATTAGGGACTGTTGTTTAGAATAACAGATGGAGATTCACAGGTTCCTCACCTCTGATATCAGTATTCTTAAATACAAAGAATTCTTCTGAAATTCATGAGTCTATTCTAGTATTTTAACCTAACATCTAATTTTTATCACCACCATTCTATTGGTGGTGATCAAAATGAGATCATCCGCATGAATAACAATACTAGGGTTTTGTCCACTACTCAGGTATCCCATATGTTGTGTTTGTTCTTCTACAGGGATCCTGGGTTTATGTAATTCACCTACCGGTAATTAGGACACTTAAAATGTAGCTCCTATAGTGATACACCATGCTAAATTTGGTTACTTTTAACTGGATACGCTTAGTTCTCTCAGCTTTTTCTTCATTGGCTTGCATGACTTCAGCCTATGCAGCCAAGTTTATTGTTTAATGTCTTATCCAGAAAAATAGGATACTTTGGCAACCACATTAAGCCAACTGAATGAATTACAAAAAAATCAGTACAAATGAATAAGATTGAGGTCATATAGTGAGAATAAAAACACACGAGGAAGAAAAAAAATGCATCTGAAGAATGGTGACGATAAAGACAGAACTGATGAGATCCTCAGGAAGAGAGTTTTTTTTTCTAAAGGACAAGGAATAAATTCACATAACAACACGGGAGAAGCAAGGACGGTTTACAAGAATAAAAAGATATGAAGAAGTATCATGAATTGTGTTGGCATCAACTGGTTTCAGAGAGCCAGTTATGGCACCAGATGAGAAACCAGGAGACCTGTGAGTTTTAGTGAAGCCTTAGGCATGAACCCAGCTTGGCGATCTTGGGCCAGTCCTCTCTTAGCCCTAGGAAACAGGAGACTATGATAACAGGATAAGCCACTTCCACAAATCTTGCCAAGAAAACTTCAGGGACTGATCCAGGCAGTCACCAGCAATCAAGACTGACTTGAAGGCAAACCACAAATTGTTCCCTTTCTTTGCCTCAGAGACCTTTTATTTCTTTGTCTTACTATGGATCCTTTTCTGTGCTTTGTGTAACGCTGCTTTTGCGTGAAAGCATGTAGCCTGATGGGTCTGTTCGTATGGTGTGAGACATATGCAACCCTCTCCCCATGATTAACAGGAAAGCTTCATGCTCTTCATTCCTTCATGTGATCAACTAAAATCTGTCACAAAAAAAGAAAAGCTTTCTGCTATTATACAGAGGCAAGTAGAGAAGAGCATCCCTGTCTAAACTCCTTTTTGAATAGGATGAAAATGCGAGGGTGGGCGGGGAATGTTTAGGAAAGGTGAGTTCTCAAGGATAGAAGCGAGCATTGTGATTGGTTGCTAGGAACAGAAGCCAGATGAAGTACTTCCATTGTGTCAGATTTTGCTATACATATAGTTAAGACACTAAGCACAAGATTCTGTCTCAGCAGAGGCTTGCCCCAGAGAAACGGCAGGCAGGCACGCACGCACGCACAAGTCCCATGAGAAAGATGATGACCCAGGAGGACATGTTGCCTATAGGAATGCAGGCACCGGTTCCTAAAAGAAAGGTGCCCAATCAAAGGAAGAAAGAAGCTGCTAATTTTACCACCAAGACCCTGATGGTAGCAAACTCAGTGCAAAATAAGAAAAGCTTGATTCCTTGGAAATCCATTGATTCCCTGCCCAGCATCTCAGGACTTATCATTGAAGCAATTGCATCCTGTAAGTCACACAACGGCCTCACTTTTGCAGAGCTGAAGGAAGTGCTTGGTACAAAGGGATACGATGTGAGGAGGCACTATCCTAGACTTAAGAGGAAGCTACAGTCCTTGGTGTCTAAAGGTGCCCTGGTGCGTATGACATGTGGCAATGGCTCAAGTTTCTTCGTAGTCAGAAAATACCAGGAAAAGATAACCAAAATATCCAGAAACTTGGAGAAAGCTGCAAGGATGAAGAAGGCAGGGATGTGTGCTTCTGAAAAGATAAAGGGAAAAGCTGAAGAAGCAAAGAGTTTGAGCTGGAAGGCTGGAAAAATTAGAAGAAAGCCCAAGAGATCCCATCGGAAATTAAAATCAGGACAAAAGCCATCGAGGCGATCCATCAGCCCAAGTAAATCTGTTGAAAGAACACCAAATCTCTGTCAGCGAGCCCTTTCTGCTGCTAAAAAATCAAGTTCTGGTGGTAGCAAAAGTAATTCTGCTTTTCGAGAATCACACCACTCCAATCAGGGATCTGCTTCGGTTTTAAGGAGATCCAGCAGAAACTGCAAGAGTACAGCTCCATCTTTTTTCAAAACAGTCCAAAGTTCTCTTGAGGAAAGTGCTCCTAAAAGATGCAGGCCTTCAAAGAAAGGGCTTCCTCCTCCAGTAAAAGTGCAAGTCAGCCCTTACTACAAGGACAACCTTCTTGCAAAGCAAAAACCCCATTGTAGAAGGGTGAAGACCTACTCTACTAAACGACAAAACCGTCGCCGGATCAGAGCTGCATTTCACCCACCAAGGAGGACCTCATTCAATTCAGAAAAAGTCCTGAGAAGATAATAGAACCAAACCTCAGGGATGGAGGCCTTCAAAGTAGATGTCTTCTTTGTATCTATTAGAACCACAAAACATTCAATAAAGGTAACTAAGGCCTCAGCTTCCATTCATAATGGATGATTTCGTAGCAATAGCAATAGCACTTAGACTTATATCCTGCTTCATAGTGCTTTCCAGCTCTCTCTAAGCAGAGTCATCCCATTGCCCCCAACAATCTGGATCCTCATTGACCTTGGAAGGATAGAAGCTGAGTCAACCTTGAGCGGGTGAGATTCAAATTGCCAAATTGCAGGCAGGCGGCAGTCAACTGAATTAGCCTGCAATACTGCATTATAACCACTGCATCACCATGGCTCTTATTTCATAACTACAAGCTAGGGTCTATAATTTAGGGGAAATACAAAGTGGCTTACAAAAGTGTTTTAAAATCTGTATTTCGTTTAGGAGCTACTTAAAAGGAAAAGTTAGCTCTAGCTATTGCATTCTTCTGTTCCACTTGGAATATTTTGCTCTGCCATATAGATATAAATTCCCTCTGTAAATTACAATATTCCTGGCATCCCGAAACCAAACTCAGTTCTTGCACATGCCCTCATCATCCACAAATACCATGATGTTGAATTTGCAGGCCCTTCAGTTATAGTGGCCAGATTCTAAGAATGCCAGTCAATCAGTGCTTGCTCACTCTCTTTCAACTTTGTTCCTGAATTTATAACTCTCCCTTCCAGAATTTCTACTGTTCTGAAAGGCAGAAATTTACCCCAGTCTGCTGTCCTGGCAAGCCCCATGGAGTGTTATCTCAACAAACCCTGCTTGCGTGACACACCTGCAAAATTAATCATTTTAAGGGCTGTACCCAAATTGGGCAGCATACAATTGAAATGGAAGCAGGAGGTAGGGGCTCCAGCAGAAAATGAAAACTGAAAATACTGAATAATGTTGGCAGTTGATGAATTTATTCTGTGGCAGAAGTGGGGGGGGGCAGTTTTAAAGAGGAGACATGGAAGCAGGTCCTTTTAGGGGATTATTCGAATGTGCTGTCATTTGCTTTGCTGTCAAATGTATGTAGGGTAAAATTGTTTGATAGGACTTATTGTTAGAAAAGAAAGTTACATACCTGAAATCCAAGAACTTTTCTGTGAAGTCAGCCCCTCCAAGACACCCAGGTGGGGCAGAAAAAATGGATCCTCCAATTATTTGTTCAGTGGGAGGCTTCATGGGGAGTGGAGAGGGAGAACTGGATGGGGCAAGGAAGCAGGAAAATTGGGTCATGGGTGAAGGGGAAAACTGCAGAGATAAAATGAAAGATTTTATATAGAGGGAGGGAGGGAGGGACGGGGGGGGGGGAGGTGTTTGGGTATAGCCTGCTTGGTGATTGCATGTATATCTTGATAGGCATGTGGGATAAAAGTGCTTTCCTTGTGTAGGGTTAATAGTGGACTTGTGAAATGATTTTGAATTAGATGTTTATGGAACTGAAGAAATTTCTTGGATGAGAAGTGAAATGTCTTCAAGGAAAACAAAGTCCAGATGCCTTTTGAAATAGCACCTTTTGGATTTTGAATGAGAAAGAAAACGGGTTTAAAAGGAATTATTATTTGTTCCTTTTAAAAGTCTAAAACCACCTTTATTCTGGTTTTAGACAAAAAAAGATGTTTTCTTTAGCGTTACTACTTTGCCTTACTGCACAGGTGTTTTGGGTATGACCAAATCGTCCACGGAAGGAGGAAAATACAGAATTATCTGTTTTTAACCTTCGATATGGTAGACTGAGTAATTTACGGTTCCAATCTGGGTCGGTGACCGAGACAGATTGGATCCTGGAATATTATTCCTGGGACACTTACATTCGCCTTCATTCCTGAATACCGGTAATTTACGCTCTTCGTCGCTCAGAGACCTTGCTTCTTATTGGATAAAATAGCTTCCCCTTCCGAAGGCTTTAACCAATGATATTTAAGGAAGCTTTATTTTTTGCATTGTGCCGTTAGTTGTAGAAAGGAGAGCTGCTTTGTCTGGGAGCGGTGAAAATTGGAGGGAAAATGGGCGCGTAAAGTTAGTTCTAGAATGCAGCGTGGTAGTTTTTTTGGGGGGGCGGGAGAAAACCAGTTCCGAAAAGGGACTGTACCAAGTGAATCGGAAGAGGAGCGCCCAGATTTTAATTTAATTTAAGTTAAGAATTTAAGAGCTGTCAAAACACGTAGCCCAGGCAAATAAAATTCGTCGAATAAACTACAACTTCCAGCTACATGAAGATCTTCGTATTTCTGCTATACCGGGAGCTCTCGCCGCCGCGCACATCGGGACCTAGGCAGCAGGTCAACACCAAAACAGCCCTGGAAGTTGGACAGCCTGGAAGCGTGACAAAATCAAAATACTGCTTTGGCCAAGAGGGAGCGTTGGCTGCAGCCCCAAGCGCTAAAAGGTCTTCTTGAGGCATAAAGGTTCTTTTTAGAGCCATGTTTCAATAACTGAAGAGGGAATAATAAAGTTGCTTAATTATATGGTTAGAAACCCGGTTTGTGGGTTTTGATTAGTAATTTTCGCTTTCTGAATAGATAATAAAAAGCCGTTCTGCCAATTTGAAAGTGGATAGAATTAATTTTTTATAGTGCCTGAGCAAATCCGTTCTGCTCACCTTCCTTGGAATTCTGCCGCTAGCGGCTCGCGTTTTACTTTGACAGACTATTGTAAAGTAAAATATTTTAAGCTACATTGAGAATCGTTTCTCGTATTTAACGCTAGTTACATTCTTAGTCTCCATCTGCAAAATGGTGTCTTTAAAAGTTCTGAAACTAAATTTTACCATGTGTTAAAAGGGCTACCAATTTTTAAACTGACAGAAAAGGAATCAATAAGGGGCTATTGGAATAAAGTGCCTCAAATATACCAATGTTGTTTGTCCTCTAATATAATCCATTTTCATTACTTCATAGTCTTTAACAGGTATATATATGAACGAGCCAAAAATGAGTTTTAGAGGAATAAAATATGCTTAAGTTTGATACCAAATCATTGAAGTAAGATCTCTTGATTTAGAAAGAATGAAACCAAGTTATTTTTCCTTTGATATTGATGAGAAAAAAAGTTCACTTCACTACACTCCCAAAAATGCTTTCTCCCACACTATTATATTCATAAAAATAAGCTTTGGTACTAGCTTATTTACTCATTGCAATAATTTTAATTGCATTTACTCATTCCAATAATTTTAATATTCACCCTACCTTATTAATCGGCCAACAACTATGATTTTTAAGTTCCATTCCTGTATTATAAGTTCTATGAGTTATACTGTAATCATGAAATCCTTCACCTATTTACCTGACAATGTTATAAGAAAATAGCGAGGCTTCTGAGAAAAAAAGAAAACCATAATTGTCGTTTGACACGTTTTCCTTTATCCTGAGTCCCTTCGGGAGAGGGCGGTATATAAATTTTAATAAATAAAATAAATAAAAATAAATATAATCAAAGGCTATTTTTTTTAAACCGTTTGATTTTTCCGAATACACTAAACTATTAACCCGAGATCATTCAAAACGGGTGTCCTTTGCTGGTACTCTGCAAAAAATCTGATCCGAAAATGTCATTAGCTCTTTCAGCGATTCCGGAGTGGCTCTTAAAAGAGCCTTTTGTACAGTTTTGTGTGGTTAGCAAAAGCGAGGACCTCGTTAACGAGATTTCCCTGCAGGACGTTTGTTCACCTGACGTTTCCTTCCAGAGGAAGGTTTACGACCCTGGAGACCTTTAGGTTTATGAACTGCCGGTTGTTTCTTTCGGCCCTTTTTAGGCTCCCTTTTCCTCTTGGCCGTTTTGTCAGCCGCTTTTTTCGGCTTCGGCGGCTGATTCTTGCCGAACTTGAAGGAGCCAGAAACACCACTGCCGGTGACACGGACCACCACTCCATTGGAGACCAAATTGCGCAGCTCCCTTTTGAGGCGGAGGTTATTCTTAGTCAGGTTATACCCAGCTTCGATCAGAGACTTCTTGAGAGCAGCCAGCGAGATACCTTTTCGGGAATTGCAAGCTTCTAAAACTTGAAGAATCAATTGCGAGAGAGAGCCAGAAACACGTTTCTTTTTCTCTGTCTCCGTCGAAGTACTTGCGTTAGAAGTTTCAGCAGCAGTCCCCTGCCGCTTTTCGTGAACCATTCTCACACTAGGCACTGAAAGCCCGTACTGAAAACTGTTGGGGAGATGTAAATATATACAGCCCTCGGTCTGACGTAACGACATAGAACGCCGCTGCTCTTCTGTCTCCTGAGGCAACTGTCGCACCGTAGGAGAGGACCTCGCAGAGTCAGTCTTCATTCAGGTCCTCAGCGTATCCAACAACCAATAGTTTTCATACCGTCTTTAAAAATAGTGTTTGATACCATTGCTATCCGTTCGCTTGTTTCGGAAGGATATCTGACGTTTAGAAGCTTGCGGGTTCCACCGCCTTCTACTTCTTTTCTCTCCCAGGTGTAAGGAAAGAGGACTACATCGCACTTGGCGGCGGTAATATTCAGCCAGTTAGTTTACGTCATTATTGGACGGCTAGAATTATCACGGACCTTGAAAGGCAGACCCATTCTGTCTTACTATGGAGAAAATAGGATAGGAACATTACGTTTTAAGTTTTGTTCTTCGTATTGCAAATCTCACCCTCCTCCGGTTTTCTCCTCAGTGAGATTGCTTTGTAAAAGGACAATTTTCATAGGGTTGTAATCTAACAGCTGGATATTATCCATATAGCAATAGCAATAGTACTGTTTTTATATACCGCCTATCAGGGCTTGCAACCCGCTCTAAGCGGATTACAATGTCAGCATATTGCCCCCAACAATCTGGGTTCTCATTTTACCTACCTCGGAAGGATGGAA
>JANHJO010002057.1:33276-44825 GCA_032468235.1 Pseudoxyrhopus heterurus | reverse complement strand
GAAGGTAACAGCATTCCATGTGCCATGCCGGCCACATGACCATGGAGATGTCTTCGGACAGCGCTGGCTCTTCGGCTCTGAAACGGAGATGAGCACCGCCCCCTAGAGTCGGAAACGACGAGCACAGATGTGCGAGGGGAACCTTTACCTTTACCTTTACCTTACTCTTCATAATAATTTTCAAGGTCCTACAAAATTGTAAGGAAATTACACCTTTTCGTAGACATTTGAAGTCATTCCCAAGCTAGTGAAATATAATAAACTTCCCATTGGAGCCATGCGTCGAAATGACGACTGCATTAATAATAATTTTTCATAAATGCCATTCTGGCCATAGCAGCAAAAAAAAACAAAAAACCATTTGCTTTTTCTCTCGTCTTAAGGAGCTTTTAAGACTTTTAAATGAAATTTGGTATTGATGTCACGTAATTTTGAAATCTTTTTTTCTCAGCTATATCACCTGCTGATGTCAATTATGGAGAAACGTTGAGCACCCTTCGCTATGCAAACCGAGCTAAAAACATAATCAACAAACCTACCATTAATGAAGATCCAAACGTCAAGCTAATTCGTGAACTACGAGCTGAAATTGCCAGACTGAAAACTCTGCTTGCTCAGGGGAATCAGGTTAGGGATAGCAGTGATTTCACAATCTCTAATAGCATCGTCTGTTTTAAATTATACTAATGTGTATACATCAGTTCTAGACTAAATGCTTTTTGAAAAAATTTGCCTGTGGATAAGAGACAATTTAGGGCAGAGGTCTTCAAACTTGGCAACTTTAAGACTTGTGGACTTCAACTCCCAGAATTCAAATAGATTATGCTTTCAAAATAAGGATTGTGTTCCATGCAGAAGAACATATCCACCTTAGATAATCCAATCAGTTCATTTCATTTATTCTTTAATTTCTTTGCTATTGTATTTCATTTTAGAAAGAAAAATTAGTAAGTACATATGCAGTTCCAGAACTATGCAGAAATATAGCGTAGATCAGGGGTCCCCAACCCCCAGGCTGCGGCCCACTATCGGGTCTTGAGCCTTTTGGAACCGGACCGCAGAAGTGATGGGTGAGCACGTGTGTGCATCCCCATGTGTGAGCAGCTGGTGAGCGCATACGCATACACTTTTCCGCCAGTGCCGTGGAAGTTGCCCCCCGCCCAGCCGGTCTGCAAGAAAGAAAGGTTGGGGAACTCTGCTGTAGATGCTTTTGAGTGCACCTCAGAAAGTAGCCTATAACAAAAATCATGCACATCATATGCCGTAAATCTCCTTCTCTCCCATTTAAAGATTAATTGTACTGTTATTTTCAGGACAGTAACATTGTTATTCTAATAGTTTGTTTTATCTGTTTAACTAGATTGCACTTCTGGATTCTCCAACAGCTTTGAGTATGGAAGAAAAACTGCAACAGAATGAAGCACGAGTAAGTTTTACTTTGTCAGTGCCTCAAACACTAACAGTTTTAGACTAGTCCCTGTGTATATATAAATTGATTATGTGCCAACTGTCAGCTTTAGAAGCCACTAGCTGATAACCTGGCTTTGCCCGGGTATTTAGGCCTTGCTGTGACATGGTGGAAGCAGGGAATCCTGGAGCCTACAATTCCCAGTGTGCTTTGCCCGATTTGCATGCCTTGCCTCTATTGGCTGGAGAGCCTCTGATCTGCCTGTTGCTGCCTGGGCAGATCCAGAGGCCTCCGCACATGCTCAGTAGAGGTTTGTGGCTGCAGAGGAGTGGGAGTGTCCTCTTTGGCACCAATTTTGGGGGTGAAAGAAGCCCCAACATCGTTCGTGACCCCACAAGGAACCTCTCCGGAGTGTAAAGAACATGTGTATAAAGTTTGGGCATGATTGGTACAGGGGGGGAGGAGCCTATCCGGGACATATCCACAAACATACACACCCACACTTCTGTTTTATAGATATAGATAAATTAAAATCCCTAGGGGTGAGTTTGGCCTTCACTTAGGACAGTACTAAGATTTGCTCTTAACAGTGAAATGGTAAAGAACAGAAAGAAGTGTTGTGTATCAAGGGCTCCTCCTCTAGCACATTCCAGTGCAGGGAAATAAAAGTGTCGAATCTGCTTCCTTTCAGAGGCACAACCACTCGTCGTTTTGTGGGCCATACCAAGGATGTACTGAGTGTGGCCTTCTCTTCTGACAACCGCCAGATCGTCTCAGGTTCCAGGGACAAAACCATCAAACTCTGGAACACCTTAGGTGTCTGCAAGTACACCGTGCAAGTAAGCCTCTTCTTCCTGATCTTGGTCTCTAAATTAGTTGACGTTCTTAGATAAGCCATTGGCTCACAACCATGTCTGACTTGTAAAACACTTAAGAAATTTAGCTGCTAATAGAAACAGCTCTATTCAGTGCAAGGTCAACCAAGCCAAGTCATAACATTTACTCAAAGGCAGCTCTGGTTCTATGGAATATAAACTAGGCAGGAAAAGATTCCTTGGCATTTAAGTGGGTTGTTTTTGGAAAAGCAATGTGATACTTTCCATTAGCTTTTAGTAATCTTTTTAATTAATATTTATGTAGCACTGTATCGGACCCTTTACTAGAATTTCATAGGCGAAGATGTGTTACTACTCAGGGAATGTATTTGTTATAAATTTCTTTCACACATACAAGAGAAGGTAGGAATTGCAGGGGCAAAAGTAACGGGAAGAGAATGGGGAAATCCAATTCTTGATAAGACAAGACATATAATTTAAAATAGTGAAACAGGTTTTTTTTTTTTAATGATTGCTTTATCGTGTTGCTAGCAAACTAGCAGCAAAGGATTGGGTGAGGAAATGCTTTTCCTTTCTGTTCTTTTTCTCTCTCCCATAGGACGAAAGCCACTCTGAGTGGGTGTCTTGCGTACGCTTCTCCCCCAACAGCAGCAACCCCATCATTGTTTCCTGTGGCTGGGACAAGTTGGTTAAGGTGAGGGGAACCGTTGCCCGGGATCTGCAGCCTCTGCTTCTATAATAGCATGTTCCATTATCTTCCAGCAGTAAATGTTTACAGATTCTTCTTTTTTATTACCTTAAATAGATTTAAATCTTATCTTTTGGGTGGGCTTTTCTTCACTTTCTTCTTGGAAGATGCTGCATTTTTTTTTTCATGGAGACACAAACTAGTGTGTCTCTAAAATATTTTATCTACTGACAGGCATTAATATTTTATTTCTTAAATACGTATGCCACCCATCGCACTGTTGCAGCAACTCTGGGTGGCTTACAAAATATTAAAAAGACAATGCAGAATGATTATAAATAATAAAGGTTAAATACATACTGCAGGTCTGCTATCTAGCATTTCGCACTTCATGCCTTGAAATGTTAATAAAACCTTCCTTATATGGGTTTGTTTCCTCCAACTTGTAGGTCTGGAACTTGGCCAATTGCAAGCTGAAGACTAACCACATTGGACACACTGGTTACCTGAACACTGTGACTGTCTCTCCTGATGGGTCATTGTGTGCTTCCGGTGGCAAGGTAAGTCAGTCTAATGATTTAAAAGACCACCTTGTTTTCTTTTTCTTTTCTTTTTTTTCAATTTTTAAAAATGGGAATTTTAATGAAAATTGGCTAGACAGATACCTTCTGCAGAGAAGAATCTGGTTAGAACTAACAGCCTGTTCCTGTGTAACTTGGGAATTGTAAGGAGAAAGTACTCCTCCCGGTATTTTTAATTGCATCCTTAGAATAGATGTCTGCAGTTACTGACTCAGAAGCTGAATCCCCAAAGAGAGAGATTTAGGTTCTTCAGTTGGGCCAATTCATTTCTTTCCCTTAACAAAGAAAGAGGAATCCTCACTGATGTAGCTCAGTCTGCCACCACATTTTAATTTTTGTGAATAATTATTTTTAGTATGATAGTGTTCTTAGAATGAGCAGCGAGAATCGCTTCCTAGCTAAGAATAGTAAGGGATCAAAACGAGTTTCTTAGGTTCTTCTTTGGTGATGATTTTCCTAGAAAGGGGTATTCGGGGTATAGGGTACCTTGTCTTAAGGGGGCAGGGGGAAGGCTGGAAATTAGTGGCTTGCAAAGTCTCTGTGACATTCTTCATCCTAGCTGTTTTCTTGGTGGTTGAGGGTTACAGGAAATCTGGCTCAGCTATGATGAAACACACGAGCGCCATCTGACTCCTATGCAGATAACCCATACTCTGTTTCTGAGCTGCCCAAATTCCCTCTTAGCGTCAGACGGAATTTCCCAAGGAGTGTTATATTGTGAAGGGCTGAAGGTATTCTGTGATGTATGGAAAACAGCTGTATTTTTGAGCTTGCGTTTCGATTGTTTAAATAGAGAATACAATTGTTAACTTTTAGAGAAGCGTTTGAAAGTTTGCAACTTTATAAAGAAAGAAAAGAACAACAATTGGTTGAAGTGGGCTCTATCTGTTGATTTCTTTCTCCATTCTAGGATGGGCAGGCAATGCTGTGGGACTTGAACGAAGGCAAGCACCTTTACACACTGGATGGTGGGGACATCATCAATGCCTTATGCTTCAGCCCAAACCGCTACTGGCTGTGTGCTGCCACTGGTCCAAGCATCAAGATATGGGTATGTTGAAACAGCCAATAATCTGTGCAAAGAACAGTTATGACAACCCCTGGTCAGCGGTTCAAAGTAATAAATATGATGCAGAAGGCCAGAAAAAAGCCCTCCCTTTGGAGCTTTAATTTTACATTAATAGAAGATTTTTCCTTCTGGAACACTTAGTGTCATACTCAGAGAGATACCTATGCCTCTCTCTGACGTCTGTGGACTTCTATTTGTCATCCCAGTTCCAAAGAGTGGTGTAAATTTGTCTCGGTCTTAAAGATTGGACACATAGTGGAAACAACTAAAGAAGAACGGGAAGGAAGGATTATCAGAGGACACAGGCATACCAGAATAGCTATTAATTTTTGTTGATGATGGGGAAAGCCATCTCTTGAGTTAGCATTGTATAGTTCTGACCTATCTATGTAGCTATGTTGTGTGTTCAGTAGCTTAAGGGCAAAGGGTTGTATTTTTGCTGTGATGAAACACAAAATGCCATCTGACATTACTTCCCATGTGGAAAACCAGAGGCTGTTTCTGAGCCCGTTGCCCTCAGTCTAGTTGGAAGTTGACGAAACCCAGGGTTACCTCTCTTTGACCTCTGTCTCCGTTCTTATTTTCTCACAGGATCTGGAAGGTAAAATCATCGTGGATGAGCTCAAACAGGAAGTGATCACCACGAGCAGCAAGGCAGAACCCCCTCAGTGCACCTCATTGGCCTGGTCTGCTGATGGGCAGACTCTATTTGCTGGCTACATAGATAACCTGGTTCGTGTCTGGCAGGTCACTATTGGGACCAGATGAGAGAGTGCAGTTATTGACCCACGAGGCATAAACTATTATGTACAAAACATTCAATTAAAAAGAAACAAGGGGAAAAAGAAGAAGAAGTGGAAATTAACATCAAAAAGAGAATGGTTAAAAAGATACGTTGACCATTAACAAATCCGTTCTGTTTCAACTCGGTTCCAGGTAGACATACAGAAAATCCAACTATTTATTTTATTTATTTATTTTATTATATTTGTATGCCGCCCAACTCCCGAAGGACTCTGGGCGGCTCACAACAGTATGATAAAAACAGTATATAAAAGAAAACAATACAATCTTAAAATGCATTCTTGATAAAATAGATAGGCAACACACTCCATTCCAATCTAGACCTCACAAGATCTTATATTGAGTGAGGTCATCGGCCTATAGGGTGCAAAGGATAGCTAAATATTTTTCTATTCTTTTCTTTTCTCTTGTTTTCAGAATGTTATTACCTTTTAAGCCTTAACGTTGACACATCCTGTCCCTTGTCATCACTACCATCAGCGTATTTCAGGACTTTTTAAAAATACTGTTTGTCTTTAACGATCCTCCTCTTAGAGAAGAAATAAATCTGGCTTTATTGAGAAACAGATTGCAGGATTATGGGGGGGAAGGGGAGAGAAAAGTCCTTCAGGAATAAACTTTGGAACTTATTTTAAGAACTGGTTTAAAAGGAGGGAACCTGCTCCTTTTAAACTGAGCTGCAGTAGTGATGGCTGTTGTTTCTGCTGCTGCTGATGCTCTTATTATTATTATGATTGCTAAGACAAGGCTGCCATCCATTTGCTCAGAAGCAAAAGAGGCAAGAGATTGAAGATGACTTAAATCAACCATTTATCCCTTTCCTGATGCTTACTCTTGTTGTAAACCAACCTGCCAAGGATATGCTAGGCACCATATTTAAAGTCACAGAATATTTCTCTAAGGAACTCCCCAATCAGGCCCCCCGACGATTTCAATGTCTTGAAAATTATTGGAAAATTATGTCCACGACATGACAAAATCCTGGATCCAAATGGATATTTTTTTTTAAAAAAAAATAGCTGGATAGTGATCATTGGTGTGTGTGTGTGTGTGTGTGTGTGTGTGTGTGTGTACACCCAGTCCCTGTTGATCAATTGCAACCCTCGAGTGATCTTCCTTCAGATCCATATTTTCCCCTATTCAGAACTTACGCCTGCACGGAGTCCATCTGAACTGAGTGCACCCTTTTAGGAAATGGTGGCAGTACATGAAAAGCAATTGGAACAATAAAAAATGTGGCCCTTAAATTTTTGTGGGTTTTTTTTTCTCCAAAAAGGAAAGAAGTATTGCCCAGTCCAAAAGATGGAGAACCTAATTTTGGAGCAGGTTCTTCCTTTCTCTTAATAAGCCGAAGGACTCCTTTTCCCCATATGCCCTACTAATGGCTGTGCCCCCACCCAACGTGCCCAGCCTAGAGGGGGTCCCCAGCTTCTGGATCTGGCAAAACGCTCGGAAAGTTCCAAGGAGCTGCTGAGACTACCTGACAGAATGCAAAAGACCTTCCCTGGTGTGGAGTTTTCTTGCTCAGCTGCTCTTTCTCATCTCCAAAGCAGGAGCCAGACCACACGGCCTGCCAGCCCTCCTCCTCCTCCTCCTCCTCCTTGCCTGGTTCCAGTCAGCTTTGTAGTCTTGCCTCAGGTGTGGGCTGGATCTCCCATCTCAGCCACGCTGCGGTCTCTTTGCCCTGTGCTTAGTGGGTTGGACCAGCCTCGCAATTCTGGTTTATTCAATGAATAAACCAAAAGTAAACTGCAGGTAGTTCTTGACTTACAACCATTTGTAGACTACTCGAAGTTACAATGGCACTGGAAAAAAAGTGACTTTTTACCCTTTTTGACAGCATCCCCAGGGTTACCTGAGCACAATTCAGCCGCTTGGCAACTGGCGTGTATTTAGGACGATTGCAGTGTCATGTGCTCCCCTTTATTTTATTTTTATTTATTTTATTTTAATCATATTTCTATACCGCCCTATCCCAAGGGACTCTTTGGGACCCTTTGATGAGCAAAGTCATTGGGGAAGCCAGATTCACTTAACAACTGTGTTGCTAACTTAACAATGGCGGTGATTCACTTAACAGACGTAACAAAAAGATCGTAAATTGGAGCAAAACTCACTTAACAACAATGGAATTTGGGGGCTGAATTATGGTCATAAGTCAAGGACTACCTGTGTAGCTTGGCAAGAGTATGAATCCAATTCTACCCTATCTTTGCCTGATGTTGGGAAGCTCCCAGCCTCGCAGGGAGGAGGGTCAAGCATAAAACCAGCCTGGAGTCACTACATAACCACAAAAGGGCTGAGGCTGACCCCTACTAAGGTCCTTGGAACATCTACTTGTTCCCAGACATAGGCTGCCAGAGTGGGGAGATTCCTGTAATAAAGGCAGAACATAATAAAGTAGTTGGCTTGAACTCTGCACTTACGGTCTAGTTGCCCTAACCCTAACCCTAACCCGACACCTGGGCTCCTCTGTGAAGGAGGCAATTGGAAGACAATTGCCTATTATTGGCTTGGAGTATTTCATGAACCCAACTAATTTTTTCCCTAATAAACCTGAAATTCCAGAACCCTTCCCCTTTCAAAAATGAAAGTCTTAGAATACAAATTATGGTCAATTATGGCTTAGTAAGACCAGCTTCTCTTTCTCTATGGGTTTGGTCACCCATCTCTCAAAGCCATGAAACCAGTGGCTGTTGTGTGGCTGAGCGTGTTGCAAAACTCCAGCATTTGTGGCTTAATTAATAAACCCTACATAAACCATGGCTTAGGATCTAAATCTCTCTCCAATTGGGGTCACCCAACTCACAAAGCTGTCGTGTGGTTTGCTGGTGTGTATGGATTCAAGAGTGCTGCCAGAAAATATTAGCGTTTAAGACGGGGAGCTCCTGAGGCAGGAAACAGCCTCTTCTGATTATGAACCTCTGAGGGTGTTGCATAAACAAAAATAATAATTTAGCAAAGCAAGGTCTTAATCTAGCCATTAAACTAATTAACAAGTGAACTGGGTGTGATGCCGCCAAATTATACACTTTTAGGCTCTAATCCTACAGCCACTTACTTGAGAACAAGTCTTACTGATCTCTACAAGATTCATTTCCGTAAACTGGGCAGGTCTGTACAGTTAGGGCCTGATCCATTGCATTAAACTGACTAAATCATGTCACACATGAAAGGAGTTTAATCCCGAGATAACACTTGTTTTTCTTTGTCAAGCCCCTTAGTTGTTGCCTTGATAGTGTAGTAGTAGGTGTAGCTCACAAAATCTGATACCTTTTAATAAAATGTGTTACCAGATTCCTTCTGATTTTTTTGACAACCACACACTAACACAAAGGTTTACAGGCAGGCCTTTGAATTAAAAGCACAGTTGTCCTGTTTCCTCCTTGTAATACAAAATGAAAGAGGGGTGAGCTTTAAATGACTGAATTTTGGGAGTTGAAGTCCACGTATCTTCAGGTTGGCAAGGCTGAGAAACCCTTTTGAGAGAGTTTAGCTCTCTCAAAAGGTAAGACCTGATCCATACTTCCTAAAGCTGTGGCTTAGTTGGGCAGAATTCAATGGATTTTATACATTGTTTCCCACTTTTGACAGGACATTGCTATCAAGAAAACTAGTTTTTAAAATACATCCCTACCAAGTTTCCTCTCAGATAGTCTTGTAGTCTTGATAATAGGGAAAAATATATCAACAAATGTCCTATTTAATGAAAGCCCAAATAAGGTGGTGTAAAAAATAAAACATGAATTAAATGTTAATTTAGTGTTTTATTTAAGGTCTATGGAGATTCTCGTGTCCAGATCATGTTTGTCCCAAAGGTGCTTTTTCCAAAAGTCAGCTGGACTTTCTTGTTATTTTTCTTTGAAAATGTTTTGCTTCTTCAGTTCTCTGAATAACTGAAGGCGCTTCTTGGGCGAGAAGCACAAACTTTTCAAAGCGCCCCCCCCCCCAAAAAAAAGTCCAGTTGCCCTTTGGAAAAAACCCCTTTAGGATATTTTTATTTAAATTGGAGCTGAATAAAAGAGTCAATGCTAGGTGAAAAAAAAAGAAGAAGAATCAGAATAATGTTAACCCAACAATTTTTCAATTATACTTTTATTGAATAGCAATCCACAGGGATTACACAGAGATTAGTAATCCAAAGGGGGGGGGGGAAACGAAGAAGTAAGTGAAGAATATAGAAAGTTGTAATAAGGAGCAGAAAAGAAGAAAGACAACGAATCAAAAGTTGTTCATTTCCAAATAACATGAGAATTGACAAAATTCATTTTTCCATTAACATAATAAATATAAACTCTCCAGATGTGACAAAACTGTAATTCTGGCCCCTGAAGATTCATTATCCTAATTTTACCAATAAGTACTTATAATCAAGTGGTTGAAAAACTCTATTATCATGAATGAATTATAAACAGAGTTTCCAGATATTCCCAACACCGAGACATAATTAGCAAGAAAGCCATTGCGTTCCTATTTTTCAGTGTAGCATCAGATCGTATCCCTCAAGATCAGAGCCCCAGATTACAAGAGCATTCAACCATGTGCTTCGCAATAATACTAATTTAATTTTTTTTTTTAATTGTAACAAAAAGAATGTTGTTTTATCACTTGACCATAACCTAGGGTAAAGTGATTCCTTCTCTACAGCCCCTCCAACACCTTGAAGAATTATTGAATGATATAGTTGTTAATCTAACTACGGTTAGATGCCACTGATATAACCCTATGCATTCATTTCTTGGATAGAGGTAGAAAGGACATCTTCAGATTCCCATAGTGCAACATTTCCAAACTTGGCAACTTAAAAATCTATGGACTTCAACTCCTAGAATCCCCCAGCCCAGCATGTTTTAGAGTTAGAGAGACACCAACTGTCAAAACTTTTTTTCAGATGTAAATTGTGGTCTTGGTAAAGACATTATCAATTTTGCTTCTTTTTTAAAAAAAAAAATTGACCTGAATTGGTATATAATTTTTTTTTAATTATCAGGGTCTAATATAATCTCTCTAACAGTCCACAAACTATGGAGTTTTAATTAAACAATGAAATCATCAACAATTAATCTCTATAACGAATCTCTCCTTCTACTTGTAACTCTTATAATACCCAACTTGTCAAAAGCTTTGTCTTCTGAAAATTGCCTGGTCTTAATGGATGTTTTTCTGGAAAATCAATGGAATAATTCCTCAGAAAGATATTTCAGTTCCAGCCAGCCAATTTATGCATCTCATTTTATCCTGATAAAAATAAACAGTTTTGCCTCACGCAATAACTTTTTAAACTTTATAAAAATGTCCCGAGAATCTTTTACTGTAGTCAATCACTGTAACTTTTATGGATACCAGTTTAAAAAAAATAGCAACTATCCTGTTTCTTCTCTAACCTGATGACTCTCAGATGTGTTCAACTACAAGTATTTTATTTCTTGTTTCTTAGACAAAGGCAGATAGTTACATAGGGAAGTTACCATGGGAAAGCTGTGATCTTGGACTATTTTGAGATCTACTGGGGAAATTAAACCCTGCACAAATTTTACAACAAAACAAATATATTGCGTGACTTAGTTGTAAGAATGAGGCAAGGCTACAAATCTTGCTTGATCTATTCTGTAAATGACCCTGCATTAACAGTGATTTAAAAGTAGTAATAGGCAACTACTATTAAATCAGTAGTTTAAAAGCTGTTTTTTGAATGCTAATCTAAAATATTGATTGAAGTTGCCTAGATTTCAATTAATACAACCTGCCCAATAATAATTGAAGTGTTTACTGAATGTAGATGCAATATCTTAATATTTTGTGTGTGTATGTGTGTGTGTGTTAATTTCACTAATCGTAACTCCTCGGATAAGTATCAGTATGTCTGTATTTTAGGCTGATACATATAATGTCTTTTCAAGAGCCTAGGAAATACTAGTAATAACAGAATGCATTATAATTTTATTCTGTGCCTAAAAGTTAGAACAATTAATCAATTGAATGGCTTGCCTCCAGAAGTTGTAGATGCTCCAACACTGGAGGTTTTTACTAAGAGATTGGATAGCCATTTGTCTGAAATAGTTTAGGGCTTCCTGGGTTTAGATTAGAAGACCTCCAAAGTCCCTTCCAATTCTATCTAGTCCCTTCTATTATTTTGTTATGTAAAGTTCATTCAGTATGGCTC